>CM054060.1:166314415-166608786 GCA_028641055.1 Alopecurus myosuroides | reverse complement strand
GGAACGTACCGCACTGCCCATCTTCGGTTGCCGTTCGCGATATGAACCGCGGTGACATAGTCATTGAGCCAATCCTCCGGCTTGGTGCTACCATTGTAGCTCTTGGTGCCCCTTGCGAGCTGAAAGTTCTTCACGGAAGGCTCGTTCATGATGCGCGGGCCAAAGCACTCAGGGCCAGGAGGCCCCGTGTTCTCGAGCCGTGCCGACAAGCTGATCCAGTCCAGCTGGTGCCTTGCATCTCCAGGCGCCAACACGCGCTCGCCCACACGATCCAGGATGTCATAGCCAGCCAATCCCATGGCCGAGTAGCCATCATCATATCTGTCCACCTGCACAGCTGCAGGTTTTCCACCGGGTTGGCGGCTGGCGCCACCGCACGCGGCTGCTGCCTCTGCCGAGTAGGCTGAGCAACTGGATGCTGAGAAGGGCCTGGGCGCTCTCCATCTCGGGCCTGGCTTTGAGCTTTATGGGCTTGAAAGCCTGCTCCTGCAGTGTTGTGTTTCTGACCGGACTGTCGCGGCACATCGAGCTGTTTCGCGGCAACAGCCGGGTCGTACACCTGCATTTGCCTACCCTTGCCGGAATGCCCACTCCGGCTTCTCTCACGGCTAGGATGCGGAGATGAAGCCTGATCGTTAGATCTAGCCACGTGCGAGTGCACCACCTGAGAAGCTCCAGCACCCGGGTTGGCTTTCCGGAACTCTTCATTCTGCCTAGCAGCCTCTAGCACCAGCTCGTTTAGCCTCTCCTGCTGCCTAACGCGCGCATCGCCAGCTAGATGCGGCAACTCGGCAGCTACGGCCTCAGCAGCTCTAAGTGTTTTGGCGGGCGTGCTGTATCTGGGTCTAGTGGAGGTGTTTGCGGTAGCGGACTGACTGGGAGCCTCTACAACCGTTGCCATCTCGGCACCTAGGTTGCAACGCGTAGCACCTACTTTGCTAGCTCTCCTAACAACCGGTGTAAAACCGTGAGCCTTGTTGTACTCAATCTGATCTAGGCTAAGCTCTAGCCTAATCTTCTCCAACTCCGCCTGCTCAGCGAGCAGCTCCTGGCGCTGCCGGTCGAGCTGCGCCTTCATGGTCAGGAGCTCGAGATCAGTGGGAGGCGGCATACCCGTCCGCGCAGCAGACGCAGGGATTGTCGGAGTAATGGAGAGCGGAAGGTTGCACTCCTTCTCGTAAGGCTTGTGCGTCTTCCCGCCAACACTCGGGCCAGCGAGATCCTCGATGACGGCCGCAGCGGTAGCAGCCGCGCCCTTCCCGGCGACAGCAGCAGGGCCGGTCATCATCACCTCTGCAATGTCCGCGGAGCGGCCCAACGGCCTCCCGCGCGCGGCGATGACAGCAGGTGGATCTTCTGCGACATGCACCAGCTCGGGGTACTCGCGGTCGATGACGGTGGCGACGTAGACGAGGTGCGCGCCGAAAGAAAGCACCGAGCCGCCCTCCGGCATGGCCCTGCCGCCGAAATCGCCGGCGTTGTCGGTGACGAAGTCGAAGGAGCCGAATCTGTGGACAAGGCCACATACCACGCGCTCTCCGGTAGCAGAAATCGATCTCGTCCGAACGGAGACTCCAGCCAGCGCCGCTGGTTGCCCCACGGTGGGCGCCAACTGTCGTGGTGGTGTCACGGCAGATGCCATAGGATGGCTAAAGTTGTGGGGACGATGGACGCTAGAGGCGCTCGGGGAGGGATCACGCGACGAGTAGCCGCGTGAAGTATGAAACAAGCACTGCAAACAACACGATCTACCCAGGTTCAGAGCCCTCTTGAGGAGGTAAAACCCCTACTCCTGCCTTTCTCTCTGTATATTAGTGTCTATCCGAGTAGCCACAGTACAGATGTTCTTGCTACCGAGTAGCCACCCTTCTCTCTACGTGCGGAACTAGGTCAAGAATGTGAACCGATTCTGCGATCCCTCGCGCAGGAGGGGGCAGGGCACCTTATATACTCGGTGCCCAGCCGGATGCAGCCAAATACAAACAGATGTCGACATTGTGTGCACACCGTCCTTCTTCCGAGCTCCCGCTGACAACTTTGGCTTCTAAGTTTGTCCGGTGCGGAAAGTCGTTGGGCAAAACCAAGCAACTGATCTGTTATCACTGCCACGAACACAGAGTAGGTCCCCCCTATCCTGCGACGCCCTGCTGCCACACTGTCGCTGTCAGGCACGCCGTCCTCAGATGAACAGTGTCGTGAACAGTGCCAAAGTACGGACCCGGGATACGCGGGATTCTGTGTCAGAACGGCTCCTTTGACTTCTGGCCCGAGTAGGATCCCGCCATTTCTACTCGGGCCAACTCTTCTATTCGGAGGAACATAACTCTCTTGATTCGTCCTTCTGGCCATCTATGTGTAGGACCGAGTAGCAGTCGACCGGGTAGCAATTACCGGGTAGCCGGCTACTCGGCCAAACATCCCTTCTGATCTTGCCTTTAGCACTTTCCTTTACCCTACTCGGGGGTAACCCCCCGACAACGCTTCTCTGCACCCAGTCCGCTGCTTCCACTTCGGCCACCGATCCCATCTCGGTGGCCACTGCCACCTCTGAGCAAGCCACCGCCATGGACGTTGATGCTGAAGCTGACGCCGAGAAGGCCAACTCCGAGAAGACCGCTACGGACGACACCGCCACTACTCATGATGCTGCTGCCTTAAACTTTATCTTAAAACTTTCATGAGATCCCCGGGATGCCGGGTGCAGATGTATCTAAACAATTAAGTCTTTGTTGCTACTCCTTTTTTATTCCAGTTTGAAATTTGCTACTTGATATTTGAGCGATTTTGGCTCGATGCCGGGTTGCGTTAGTATGCAAGTCCCCGAGTTGCATTTTTTATCCGCTCTTTCCTTTTTATCTCAGCTCTTACCTGCAACTTGTTGCTTTGTTGGTAGTCGAGTCACAAGAGTTCAAAGTAGGAGTTTCAAATACTTAGCCACTTAGAAAAATTCATAGTAACGCTGCCCACCACTTAGCCGGAAAGAAAAAACAGCAAAAAACACTCTACTCGGTTGCCACACGCTTCCGTTCCTTTGCAATTTTTCATGTGTTCATTGACTCTTTGGATTGTTCTCTGGCTTGCCATGAAGCCGGGTTGCGGACAGCAGCAGAGTCGCAGAGTGTCCGGTGAGTTTAAACACACTACTTTGTATGCTTTTGAAATTCTAAGTGGTTCAACCGAATAGACAAAGTAAAGCAGAGTAAACACAAGGAACAGTTTGGACGAGGGCAGTCCCCGAGTTCAATTTCAGATTGCCGACTAGAAGATTTAACTCGGATAAGAGAGTACATACATAATTTGCTCACGAATGAAAACGGCGGAGTAGAGCTACATTCCAAGGGCGCTTGGATTCTTCTCCTGCTCTATCCGGCCTGTTCTTCTGGGATGGCTGTGCGTCAACAAGGTAATAGGCATCATTGTGTAGATCCTTGCTCACAATGAACGGCCCTTCCCACGGAGGAGATAGATTGTGCATCCCGGTTGTGCGCTGCACGAGCCTAAGCACCATGTCTCCTTCTCAAAAAAACCTTTGGTTCACTTTCCGGCTGTGATAACGCCTCAAGTTTTGCTGATAAACAGCTGAACGTGATAGAGTTAACTCTCTTGCTTCTTCCAGCAGGTCAACATCATTTTCTCGAGCTTCTCTAGCCTCTGCCTCCGTGTAGAGTGTTACACGGGGCGAGTCATGCTCTAGGTCAGTAGGCAACACAGCCTCAGCTCCATAAACCAGAAAAAATGGCGTGTAGCCAGTTGACCGGTTAGGGGTAGTCCTTAGACTCCATAACACCGCTGGCAACTCGTCTAGCCAACACCCAGGTGTTTTCAGCAGCGGCTCAATCAGCCTTGGCTTTATGCCTGATAGCACCATGCCATTTGCTCTTTCCACTTGCCCATTGGAGGCGGGATGCGCAACAGATGCAACATCTAGCCGAATGCGCTTATCTCTGCAGAACCTCGCAAACCTACCTTCAGCAAAGTTTGTGCCATTATTCGTGATAATGCTGTGCGGGTAGCCGTACCTCAGGATCACATCCTTTAGGAAACTCACAGCAGTGGCTCCATCACACTTCTGAATAGGCTTTACCTTGATCCACTTCGTGAACTTGTCCACCATGACCAGAATGTGAGTCATGTTGCCTCTAGCCGGCTTGAAAGGACCCACCATATCCAAGCACCAAACAGCAAATGGCCAAGTAATGGGAATGGTCTTCAACTCGGAAGCTGGCATATGAATCTTACTTGCGAATCTTTGGCAGCCATTGCACTTTCTCACAATATCTTCAGCTTGCTTCAGGGCAGTGAGCCAAAAGAAGCCATGCCGAAAAGCCTTGTTGACCAGAGCCCGAGAAGAGGCGTGATGCCCGCATTCTCCTTGGTGTATCTCCACCAGTATTTCTTCTCCCTCTTCTGGCTCTACACAGCGCTGCAGCACACCAGTAGGACTTCTTCTATGTAGCACATCTCTGAGGATTGTATAGCCCTTGGATCTTCTCTGAATTTGCCTCGAGGTAACCTCATCACTCGGCAAGGTGCCGTCTTTTAGAAAGGATAATATGGGCAGAGCCCAACTCGGTGTCTCCCGGATGGGAAACACTGGTTCGTCCACTTCCATCGGATCAGCCACCACTTCTTCTTCTTCTGGGGCGGGGACGAGTCCCCGAGATCTCGTGCACGCAGCGAGAACTTCCTCAATGAATGCGACAGTCCCCGAGTTAGGAGGGGCAGTCCCCGAGTAAGAAGGGACAGTCCCCGGGTTGCAGGCGCCAGTCCCCGGGATGGAGACGGCAGTCCCCGGGTTCTCTTTTGCAGCCTCCCAGTCAATCTCCATTGGGACAGCTTCCTCACCAGGCAGAGAAGGAACAAATATGGATTCCGAGTTGGGGGATGGCTTGATAGATGGCTTCCTCAAATGCTCCAAGGCAACCCCAGCTGGGATGTATTGCCAAGAAGACCCCAATTTGGACAGCTCATCAGCTGCCTCATTCTCTGCTCGGTGTATGTGTTGGAACTCGCATCCTTCAAAGAATCCAGTCATTGTTTGCACCAGGAACCGATATGAAGCCATGTTGGCATCCAGAGCATCCCAAGTGCCTGAAACTTGCTGCACAACTAGATCCGAGTCGCCATAGCATATGATGCGCTGCACGCCAACCTCCTTGGCCACCTCCAAACCGTGTACCACGGCCTCGTACTCTGCCACATTGTTGGATGCCTTGAAGTGGATTTGCAGTACGTACTTGAGTTGATCTCGCTTGGGTGACGTGAGCACCACGCCATCACCCAAGCCTTCCTTCACCTTGGAGCCATCAAAATGCATCTTCCAGTAGTTGGATATCGGGTAGGAGGCTCATACTGCACCTCAGCCCAATCCACCAGAAAATCCGCAAGGATCTGAGACTTGATGGCTTCTCTTCTCGCATTCGCGGGGGCGTACGCGGCCAGCTCAATCGCCCACTTGGCTACTCTGCCACTTGCTTCCTTGTTGCCCATGATGTCCGAGATGGGAGCAAGAGCTCACCACAGTGATGGGATGCTCTTGGAAATAGTGCTTTAGCTTCTTGGCGCCCAGGTACACGCCGTAAGTCATCTTCTGGTAGTGCGGGTAGTTTTGCTTGGAACTGGACAACACCTCACTCAGATAGTATACAGGTCGCTGCACAGTCTTGCCTTCTTCTTCTCTTTCCACCACAATCACCACACTGACTACTCGGTTAGTCGCAGCAATGTACAGCAGCATTGGTTCTTTGGGTAGCGGGCTAGCCAAGATTGGAGCGCTACCCAGCATGTCCTTCAGCTCCTTGAATGCCACATCAGCTTGCGGTGTCCAGACAAACTTTTCATTTTTCTTCATCAACTGATACAGAGGCAAGGCCTTCTCGCCCATTCTGCCCAGGAAGCGGCTCAGAGAAGCCAAGCAACCAGTGAACTTTTGCACATCCTTCAGGGATCTCGGCAAAGACATGCTCTCAATAGCTTTTATCTTTGAAGGATTGGCCTCAATGCCCCGACTGGATACCAAGAAGCCGAGTAGCTTGCCAGCCGGGACGCCAAAGGTGCATTTAGTCGGATTCAGCTTCATCTTGTACTTGCGCAAGTTGGCAAATGTTTCCTCAATGTCACTAAGCAGAGTATGTGTTTTATTCGTTTTGATGACAATGCCATCTACGTACACCTGCACATTTTTGCCAATTTGATCATGCAAGCATTTCTGCATGCATCTCTGATAGGTAGCCCCCACATTCCGCAACCCAAAGCACATGGCACGATAGCAATAAGCCCCATACGGGGTAATAAAGGCAGTCTTTATTTGATCAGCACGGTTGAGAGCTATCTGATGAAAACCAGAGTAGGCATCTATGAAAGACAAAAGCTCACAACCGGCAGTGGAATCGATCACCTGATCTATGCGGGGTAGCGGAAAGGGATCTTTGGGGCAGGCCTTGTTCAGGTCGGTGTAGTCCACACACATGCGCCATGCGGTATCTGCCTTGGGGTCCTCCTTCTTCTTCTCAACCATCACCGGGTTGGCTAGCCAGTCAGGATGCAAAACCTCCATGATGAAGTTTCTTATTAGCAACTTGGTGATCTGGTCACCAATGGCCTTCCTTCTCTCATCGCCAAAGCGGCGCATCGCCTGCTTCACTGGCTTGGCATCATGCCGCACATGTAGCGAGTGCTCAACCAACTCCCTCGGGACACCTGGTAGATCCTCATTGGACCAGGCGAACACGTCCCGATTCTCACGGAGGAAGTGGATGAGCTCGCTTTCCTATTTCTCTCCCAACCCGGCGCCAATGATGGCAACACGGTCTGGGAACTCAGGATCAACCTGGACCTTCTTAGTCTCCTGGGACGCCTAGAATGCAGTCCCGTACTGGGAACTCGGCATGCCGGGCGCACCACCTTGCGCTGCTTGCGCCATCGCCACCACCTCATACATCTTCTTCTTCTCGGCAGCAATGACCATGGATTCCGCTAGCTGGGAACCAGCAGAGGCACACTCCAAAGACCTCTTGTAGTCAGCCGAGATGGTGATCACTCCATTGGGACCAAGGATCTTCATCTTGAGATAGGCAGCATGGGTAGAAGTCATGAACTTGGTGAGTGCAGGCCTACCGAGAAGGGCGTGGTAGGGGCTCTGAAGATCAACCACCTCGAACCGGACATACTCGGTGCGGCAGTTTTCCCTGGTGCCGAATAGGACATCCAGCCAGATGCGGCCGATTGGAGCACAAGATACTCCCGGCACAATTCCATGGAATGTGGTCTTGCTGGGCAGCAGCATGTTCTCGCCAAGGCCGAGCTGCTTCAATGTATCCAGATGCATGATGTTGATGCTGCTGCCGTTATCAATCAGCACCTTGCTGAAACGGACATTCTTCTCGGGTCCCAGAAAAGTGCGATCCAGCACCAAAGCATAGCTACCCGGGTTGGGCATCACCTTGGGGTGATCAGCCTTGGACCAAGTCACCTCCTGGTCGCACCAGCGCAGATAGTTAGGCACTGCCGGGATGACGGCGTTTACCTCCATCGCACGCCTGTGCTGCGACTGCTTGTCGACTGGCTCGGTGACGAAGATCATGAAGCTCTCATGGTGCTCTTGGTACTGGTTGCGGTCTCCACCACCATTGTTGTCATTGTTGTTGTTACCTTGGTTGTTGTTGTTGTTGTTTCTGTTGTTGTTGCGGGTGTAGAAGTTGCGGTTGCGGTCGTTGTTGTTGTAGCAGTAGCGGTCGTTGTTGAAGTTGCGGTTGGCTCCTAAAGCCACCTGGTTAACATTCTCTCTTCTTGGGAACGCGGCCGGCCTGGGAGCGGGTGCCCGAGCTGGCTGCACAATGGCATTCGCAGCTGGAAGAGGAGGAGGAGGAGGTAGGCCCTCGTTCTTGATCTGTTCCCACCAGCTGCATTGCCGAGTAGTGTGGTTGGCAGGCCTGGGCGGATGCCGAGTGTGGAAGCTGCACGGACCATCCTTCATCTCCGTGAAGATGAAGTTTGGGGCAGGACCCGAGTTGCCGCTACCCTGCTGGGAAGCACTGTATGGTTTCTTGATGCCTTGGCCCTGATTCTGGTTTTGCCCGTACTGGACTCCAGCAGTTTTTTGCCTCTGGCTACTCCCAGCAGCGTGGTCACAACATTCACCTCCTCGGGATCATGCCGAGTATCGATCCGGTCACCCCTGCGCTTGTTGCGTAAATCACTGCGCTTGCTGCTGTTGTTGTTGTTGTTGTAGTTCCTTCTCGGCTCGGGGGAGTCCATCAGAGGCTGAGTTGGGTCGCCGAGTGCATACATGTCAGCAATCTTGATAGTCTCCGCGAGTGTACTCGTCATCTTGCGCTGCAGCTTCTGCCACAACATGCTACCATGCCTGCAGCCCTGCGCAAACCAAGTGATGGCTTGGGCCTCATTCACACCTTCGCAGGTGTTCCTCAAGGTGCTCCACCGAGTAAGGTACTCGCGGTCGGTCTCGTCTTCCCGCTGCTTTCAAGCGGACAACTGCTGCGGCCTAGTCGGCCTCTTGTATGTGCTGGTGAAGTTGCTGATGAAGCCCTCCGAGAAGTCCAGCCAGCAATTGATACTGTCCCTGGGCAGGTTGTTGAGCCACGTCCGAGCTGGACCCTCAAGAATTTGCGGAACATACCGCACAGCCCATCTCCGGTTCCCGCCTGCAATGTGCACGGCTGTGACATAGTCACTCAACCAGTCTTCTGGCTTGGTGCTGCCATTGTAGCACTTGGTCCCCCTGGCCAGCTGGAAGTGGTTCACGGAAGGCTCGTTCATGATACGAGCGCCAAAGCATTCTGGGCCAGGCGGCCCCTTGTTCTCGAGTTGCGCGGACAGATTGATCCTGTCCAGCTTGAACCTGGCATCACTGGGCTCCAACATGCGCTCACCAACGCGATCAGCAACGTTCCTGGGGTCAGCATAACCGGCTAGCCCCATCGCCGAGTAGCCATCATCATATCTGTTCTCCTGCACGACTGCGGGTAGCACCACAGGGTTGGCTGCTGGCGCAGCCGCACGCGGCTGAGCTGCAGCAGGCTGCTGCGTCCTCTGCCGAGTAGGCTGAGCAGCAGTACGCCGAGAAGGCCCCGCGTTGTCCCCGCTATGTCCCTTACTCTGAGCTTTATGGGCTTGATAGCCTGCTCCTGCAGTATTGTGTTTCTGACCGGATTCTCGCGGCACAGCGCGCTGTTTCGCGGCGAGAACCGGGTCGTACACCTGCATCTCTCTACCTTTCCCAGAGTGCACACTCTGGTCCCTCTCGCGACTGGGATGCGGGGATGACGCTTGGTCATGGGACCTCGCAGCACGCGAGTGCACAATCTGAGAAGCGTCAGGACCCGGATTGGCTTTCCGGAACTCCTCATTCTGCCTAGCAGCCTCTAACACCAGCTCGTTGAGCCGCTCCTGTTGTCTAGCGCGTGCGTCGCCAGCTAGGTTTGGCAACTCTGCGGCTACAGCCTCTGCAGCTCTAAGGGTTTTGGCCGGGGTGCTGTATCTGGGCCTGGTGGCAGTGTTTTGGCTAGCGGTTTGATTAGGAGCCACATCTACTACTGCCAAATCGGCGCCTAGGTTGCGACGAGTAGCGCCTGCCTTGTTGTGCTTCCTAACAATAGGAGTAAAGCCGTGGGCCTTGTTGTACTCGTTCCGATCTAGGCTAAGCTCGAGCCTAACCTTTTCCAGCTCCAGCTGCTCGGAGAGCAACTCCTGACGCTGCCGGTCGAGCTGCGCCCTCATGGTCAAGAGCTCGAGCTCGGTGGGAGGCGGCATGCCCATCCGCACGGCGGATGCCGGTATTGTCGGTGTAGTGGAGAGGGGGATGTTGCAGTCCTTCTCGTAGGGCTTGTGGGTCTTCCCGCCAGCACTCGAGCCAGCGAGATCCTCGATGACGCCCGCGGCAGCAGCCGCGCCCTTCCCGACATCGGCAGCCAGGCCGGCCACCATTACCTCCACGATGTCCGCAGAACGGCCAATCGGCCTTCCGCGGGCAGCGATCACAGCAGGAGGATCGTCCGCGACCAGCACCTCCTCCGGGAACTCGCGGACGATGGCGGTGGCGATGTAGACGAGGTGCGAGCACAAAGAAAGCACCGAGCCGCCTGCCGGCAGGGGCCTCCCGCCGAAATCTCCGGCGTTGTCGGTGACGAAGTCGAAGGAGCCGAATCTGTGGACAAGGCCACAGACCACGCGCTCCCCAGTAGCAGAAACGAGTCCCGTCCGAACATGGACTCCAGCCAGCGCCTCTGTCTGCCCCACGGTGGGCGCCAACTGTCATGGTGGTATCATGGCAGATGCCATGGGATGGCTAAAGTTGGGGCCGATGGACGCTGGAGGTGCTCGGGGAGGGATCACACGGCGAGTAGCCGCGTGGGGTAGATCACAAACAATGCAAACACCAAGATCTTACCCAGGTTCAGGGCCCTCGTGTGGAGGTAACACCCCTACTCCTGCCTCTCTTTTTTTATGTGTATTACCGAGTAGCCACAGTACAATCAGGCCTACAGCCGAGTAGCCACTCTTCTCTCTGTGTGTTGCCTCTAGTGTTCTCTCTGGAATGCGCAGCGACTGGTTTCCGAACGTATGTCGCGAACCTCTCACAGGAGGAGGCAGGGCACCTTATATACTGGTGCCCAGCCGAATAGAAAACAAGTATAAAGTACGACGAGATGTGACAGGAGCCCTGCAGAACCGCGCACGCCTCCGGGTTACCGCTGACACTCGCCCCATAAGTCGTTGCGCCGTTCGGAGATGGGACCTGTCCACCCTTGTCAGTGAGATAGGGTAGGCCCCTAGCCTTGTCCTGTCCCCTCTGTCAGTGACAGGACTAGACAGGCGCCTACCGCACTGTAGCCACGCCGTGGTGCGGATAATCACGCACCCCGTAAGTTGAACCGCACGCCGTACGGACGCAGGATACGCGAGATCCTGTGTCAGAACGGCTCCATTGACTTATGGTCCGAGTAGGAATCCACTTCCTCTACCCGGACAACTTCCTCTACTCGGAAGAATACAACTTCCTTGATTCTTCCTCCTGGCCATTGGTAGGTACGGCCGAATAGCTGTCCACCGGGTAGCGGGTACCGGGTAGCCAGCCAACTTGGTCAAAACTGCCCTTCTGATCTTGCTTTTAGCACTTGCCTTACCCCTACTCGGGGGTAACCCCCCGACAGTTAGCCATGGTTTGTGTAAGAAAGGTTGGGAGGAGTGTCAACCATTTTATACCTCTGTTTAATAAAACAAAAAGCTCTAGCACATGAGTGATCCCTGCTTCCCTCTGCAAAGGGCCTTTCTTTTACTTTTATGTTGACTCTCCATCTTCTAACTTTATGCAAAGTTGAGAGGGCATGGTTGTCATTCTGAGTTTAATGTGCATTTGTCCCGAAAATATTATTAATTGATTCATGTTGTGTTACATTTGTTCTCAAATTATTTGTTCTAGTCTTCCTCATGAACTTTGAAGGTGTCTTGGCATTTATGTTTTGCTCCACTCTTAAGGAAAAGCGAAATATCACTTTGCCATGTTATCTCTATGCTTGAAACAAACGTATATCTTTCGAGTGCATTATTATTCATGATCTTTTATTTGTGTTACTTCTGATGATGCAAGTTGATTTCTATGCTTTATTGTTAGAATTTTATTTATCATGCGTGTGTTTAAGTTCTACGATATCAGTTATGCTTATGAATTTACAGTTTAGATGATCAAGTTTATGTTGGTAGCATGTCACCTCAGAAATTATGTGTTTTTATCGTTTACCTACTCGAGGACGAGTAGGAACTAAGCTTGGGTATGTTGATACATCATAAATGTATCTATAATTTCTGATGTTCCATGTTGTTTTCATGCCATATGCTACATGTTTTCCCTACACTTTATGTCATTTTTATCGATTTTCTGGACTAACCTATTGACAAGATGCCAAAGAGCCAGTTCATTGTTTTCTGTTGTTCTTAGTTTCAGAAAAGTTGTTCTGGAAATATTCTCGGAATTAGAAAATTCGAAGCCCGGAAGTCTTAGAATTCCCGAAGGTTCCACGGATTCCCGAAGAGGCCCGGAGCGGGACCACAGGGGGCCACACCATAGGGCGGCGCGCCCCTCGGCCGCGCCTGGGGGTTGTGTGGGCACCTCGGGCATCCACCGCCATCGCCCTTTCTCCTATTTATTCCCCCCGATACGTCAAACCTAAAAATATACCACTTCGTCCCGAGAAACACCCGAGGCCGCCGTCATCGTCAACCCGAGATCGGGAGGGTTCTGGAGCTCTCCCCGGCACCCTGCTGGGAATGGAATTCGTCACCGGAGGGGTCTACACCACCATGCCCGCCTTCGGAGTGATGCGTGAGTATATCATCCTTGTACTATGGGTCCATAGCAGTATCTAGATGGTTGTACTCTTCACCTTATGCCTCATGTTTAGATCTCGTGAGCTGCCTCACATGATCGGGATCATCTATTTGTAATGCTACATGTTATGTTTGCTGGGATCCGATAATTATTGAATGCTATGTCTGTTGATTATCAATCTATCATGTTATCTTCATGTGTATGTTATTTATGATCTTGCATGCTCTCTGTTGTTAGTAGATGCTCTGGCAAAGTAGATGCAGTGACTCCAAGAGGGGTATTTATGCTCGATACTTGGTTCATGCCTCCTTTGCATCTGTGCTCGAGTGACAGAAACGTGACGGATGGAGGATGTGTTGTTGCCATTAGGGAGAAAACAACAATGTTTACTTTGTTTACATTGTTTACATTACACACCTTGCTTACTACGATAATCCGTTTATTGCAACTTAATACCAAACGTTTGTTCGGATGATATTCGAAGGGTGGATTATTAGTCATAGATGAAGTTGGATGACGGTATATGTATTTTGTTGTAATGCCCGCATGAATCTCATAGTAATTTTTATGTCATGCATGCTCTTTATCTGTCAATTGCCGAGCTGAAATGTGTTCACCACGCATGTTAGCTATCTTTTATGGAGAGACACCTCTAGTGAAATGTGGACCCCGGTCCATTTTCTCATTCTGATAATACACACACTGTTCCATTGTTTTCACACTGCTTCCACTGTTTTCACACTGCCGCTCCTGTTTTCATACTGTTCTCATATTGTTTTCCACACCATACATTTAACCTCTTTGTTATCAGCAAAACCGGTGAGATTGACAACCTCACTGCTTCGTTGGGGCAAAGTAAATTGTTTGTGTTGTGTAGGTTCCACGTTGCTGCTAAACCGGTAGTGCGCCCTGCCACCTCAGCTTCATCAACCTTCTGAAGTTACTCCTTCCTACTACAGGTCGATTCAACCTTGGTTTCTTTACTGAGGGAAACTTGCTGTTGTGCTCATCAAACCTTCCTCTTGGGGTTTCCCAACGAGTGCAAGACATGCACCATCAGTCGTGAACACTAGTTCGGTAGGGTTCTGAAGCTCTCCTCGACACCTTGACGGGAGGGGAAATCATAACCGGAGGGCTCTACATCACCATGCCTGCCTCTGGAGTGATGTGTGAGTAGTTCATCCTTGGACTATGGGTCCATAGCAGTAGCTAGATGGTTGTCTTGTCCTCCTTTTGTGCCATCATGTTTAGATCTTGTGAGCTTCCTAACATGATCAAGATCATCTTATTGTAATGCTACATGTTGTGTTTACTGGGATCCGATGAATATTGAATTCTATGTCAAGTTGATAATAGATCTATCATGTTTATGCTATTTATGTTCTTGCATGCTCTCTGTTACTAGTAGATTATCTGGCCAAGTTGATGCTTGTAACTCCAAGAGGGAGTATTTATGCTCGATTGTGGGTTCATGCCTCTAGTAATCCTGGGAGAGTGACAGTAACTTCTAAGATTGTGGATGTGATGTTGCCACTAGGGATAAAACAACAATGCTTTGTCTAAGGAAATTTTATTGTTTACATTACACACTTTACATAATGCAATAATATGTTGCTTGCAATTTAATACCCAAAGTTTGCTCGGATGGCGTCCTGAGGGTGGATTATTAGTCATAGATGTAGTTGGATTACGGTCTATGTATCATGTTGTAATGTCCAAATGAATCTCATAGTAATCATCATGTCATGCATATGGACTACGGTGCAGCCTCTATTTCTGTCAATTGCCCAGCTGTAATTTGTTCACCCAGCATGTTATATCTATTTTGGAGAGACATCACTAGTGAACTGTGGACCCCGGTCCATTATTTTACACCGATAGTACAACCTACTGCAAGCACTATTCTCTTTTAGTGCAAACAATGTTCCTATTTCATTCACTACAAGCAAACATCATTTTCCACACTATTTGTCTAATCCTTTGTGTTCAGCGAAACCGGCGAGATTGACAACCTCACTGTTCTGTTGGGGGCAAAGTATCTTGGTTGTGTTGTGTGCAGATTCCATGTTACTGCTGAGCCTGGTAGTGCGGCCTGCCAACATAAGTTGTCAACAACCTTCAGAAGTGATTTGTTTCTCCTACTGGTCCGATTAAACCTTGGTTTCATTCTAACGGAAAACTCGCTTCTATACTCTTCATACCTTCCTCTTGGGGTCTCCTAACGAACTTGTGTATACACGCCATCATGCTTGCTTTCTGGCGCCGTTGCCGGGGAGGAAGAGGATTTCTACAAGGGGAGTCTCTCACTTCCAATCTCTTTACTTTGTTATTGTCTTGCTTTTTTACTTGCTTTATCATGCTTGTTATCAATGGTTGATTTCTTTGAAACCAGATCTTATTGGCAAGGTGGGTTCACAGAAGAACAACAAAAATATTATAAGAAACACCACTTGTCACAGAAAGGGATTCACTTGTGGGAACAAATTAATAAATGGAATAACTATGCTAAAAACTTGTGCTCTACTTATAATGCTAGTTATTGCTTTGATAGATCTTGTTTTTGTAGGAGGTATAAACACCTCCCATTTTTAATGTGAGTATAATGATAATGTCACCATATCTTCTTATGTTAAGGGAAATTATGACTTTTATGATGTGGAACAAATTGAAGAATTTATTGCTTGGAAGGGTGCATTAGAAATTGCTTATTTGCTTGAAAATATTGATGATGCATCTTATAAATATGAGATTTATGATATACTTGAATTTTTCTTTGATAATTACAAGGAAGAAAAATGGCTATATTCTTAAATATCTTTATAGATGCTCTCCACCAAAGGAAGATGAGTGTTATATTGATAATTGTGATGATCCTATTGATTCTTTTGAAATATCCTTTTTTTATGAAATTGATACTTGCTATACTTGTGACCTTGATACTTCTATGATTGAAACTTGTGAGAATGATATTGCTACTGTTATTTATGATAATCCATGCTACTTTGATAAATCCTATGATAATCCTCTATTTATTCCAACTATTGATATGCATGCTAATGAGAAAGTTTGTTTAGAAAATTTATATGATAATGCTCTAGATGATGGTCCTATGTTACTTGATGTCATAAATTATAATGCTACTGAAAATAGGATTGCTATAATGTGTCCCATACCTTTTAAGAGTGACCAATCATCTTGTTTTCCTATTGCTAAAAGTGAGAAGGAAGAGGTATTTATTTTTAATTTTGATCCCACTATTTTGGAGCTTGATATGAATTGTGTGCTTTCGGACCATGACAAACATGCTTTATGTGATAATTATGTTGTTGAGTTTGTTCATGATGGTACTGAAAAATATTATGAGAGAGGAAAATATGGTTGTAGAAATTTTCATGTTACTAAAACATCTCTCTTTTTGTCGAAAGTTTTGAAATTGCTCTTGTTCTACCTTCCCATGATTTCTATTTTGAGATTTTTTAATTTATTTCTTTACAAGATTTCTATGCATAGGAAGTGGGTTATACTTAATTTTTTATAATTGCTTCTTGATGCTCTCTTTTGCTTAATTCACATTTCTTATGTGAGCATATTCTTGCTTTCTGTGCCTAGCTGAAAGGCGTTAAAGAAAAGCACTCTTCGGAGATAACCCATGTTTTATCTCTGCAATTTTTCTTTCATTTTCTTTGAGTCAAGGTGTTGTTTACTTCTGTAGCAACCCCTTTGTATCTTTACCTTTTCTAATTGTTGTGCCAAGTAAGTCTCTAGTGAAAAGTTGATGCTAGATTTGGATTTCTGCACAGGAACATATTCTTTTTCTTTCCACCGTTTAATTCTCCATAAATTCCAAAAAAATCGGAACATCCTGAAAAAATTTGTGCATGATCCTTAGATATGTACGCAACTTTTCTTGGTTCGGAGTTTTCTGATCTGAGCAACATAAGTACCTCGAAAAAAAATTCGTTCTTACAAACTGTTCTAATTTTGACCTATTCTGCCTTTTACTTTGCATTCTCTCTTTTACTATTTTGAGTGGATTTCTTTGCTCCAAAAACATCAGTGGCTATAGATAATGCTTAGAAAGTGTTGGTAATGCTTGTGTCCATGGAGAACATGTGAGTTTTTGATTATGCACTAACCCTCTAATGAGAATTACTTCGAGTTTGGTGTGAAGGAAGTTTTCAAGGGTCAAGAGGAAGAGTATGATATAATGTGATCAAGAAGAGTTAAAAGCCTAAGCTTGGGGATGCCCCCGTGGATCATCCCTGGAAATTTCAAGAAGAATCAAGTGTCTAAGCTTGGGTATGCCCAAGTAATGCGCGTGTAACACACGTTCGTTGGGAGACCCCAAGAGGAAGGTATGAAGAGCACAGTAGCAAGTTTCCTTCAGAAAGAAACCAAGGTTGAATCGACCATTAGGAGAAAGAAGCAACTTCTGAAGGTTGATGCAGCTGAGATGGAAGGGCACACTACCGGTTCAGCAGCAACGTGGAACCTACACAACACAATCAATTCACTTTGCCCCAACGAAGCAGTGAGGTTGTCAATCTCACCGGTTTTGCTGAACACAAAGAGGTTAAATGTATGGTTTGAAAATAGTATGAGAATAGTATGAAAATAACAGTAGGAGTGTGAAAACGGTGGAAGCAGTGGTTGTATTGTCAGAATGAGAAAATGGACCAGGGTCCACAGTTCACTAGTGGTGTCTCTCCATAAAAGAGAGCTAGCATTTGTGGTGAATAAATTATACCTGGGCAATTTATAGATAATGAAACATGCATGACATAATGATTACTATGAGATTCATGCGGGCATTAACAACAAGATACATAGACCGTCATCTAACTTCATCTATAACTAATAATCCACCCTCCGAATATCATCCGAACAAACGTTGGGTATTAAGTTGCAAGCAACAGATTATCGCAGTAAGCAAAGTGTGTAATGTAAACAAAGTAAACATCGTTGTTTTCTCCCTAATGGCAACCGCACATCCTCCATATGTCACGCTTCTGTCACTCGAGCACAGATGCAAAGGAGGCATGAACCCACCATCGAGCATAAATACTCCCTCTTGGAGTCACTAGAATCTACTTGGCCAAAGCATCTACTAACAACGGAGAGCATGCAATATCATAAATAACATACACATGAAGACAACATGATAGATTGATAATCAAGAGACATAACATTCAATAATCATCGGATCCCAACAAACACAACATGTAGCATTACAAGAAGATGATCTCGATCATGTGAGGCAGCTCAAGAGATCCAAACATGAGGCATAAAGAGGAGAGGACAACCATCTAGCTACTGCTATGGACCCATAGTCCAAGGATGAACTACTCACGCATCACTCCGGAGGCGGGCATGGTGGTGTAGACCCCTCCGGTGATGATTTTCCCTCCCGGCAGGGTGCTGGGGAGAACTCTAGAACCCTCTCGATCTCGGGTTGACAATGACGGCGGCCTCGGGTGTTTTTTGTGGAAAAGTGGTAAATTTTTAGGGTTCACACATCGGGGGGAATATATGGCCGAAAGGGCGATGGCGGTGGGCGCCCGAGGGGCCCACAACACCCCTAGGCGTGGACAGGGGGCGCGCTGCCCTATGGTGTGCCCCCTCCGGGCCTCTTCGGGACTCCGTGGAACCTTCGGGAATTCTAAGACTTCTGGTCTTTGAATTTTCCAATTCGAGATTATTTCCAGAACAACTTTTCTGAAACTAAAAACAGCAGAAAACATGAACTGGCTCTTTGGCATATTGTCAATAGGATAGTCCCGGGAAATCGATAAAAATGACATAAAGTGTAAGGAAAACATGTAGCATATGGCATGAAAAAAACAAGGAACATCGTAAATTAAGGATACGTTTATGACGTATCAACATCCCAAAGCTTAGTTCCTACTTGTCCTTGAGTAGGTAAACGATAAAAACACATAATTTCTTAGGTGACATGCTACCAACATAAACTTGATCATCTAAATTGTAAAACCATAAGCATAGTTGAGATCATAGTACTTTAAACACAAGCATGATAGATATAATTTTAACAATAAAACATAGCAATCACCTTGCATCATCAAAAGTAACACAAATAAAAGATCATGAATAATAATGCACTCGAAAGTAGGACTGCAAGAAAAGATCGAGACTCGTGAGCGGCTCGAGATCGACTTGCTTTTTAGACCTCCTCGAGATCGAATCGAAAATAAATGAGCTGAGCATTAACGTCTTTTATAGCTCGACGGGAAAACAAGCCGATCTTGAGCGAGTACTAGCTCGCTCGATAGCTCGAAATAATATAATTATTTATTTTGATTCTAAAATATATTAAACGACAATAAGATAATTTTCTACCTTATATGTTGTGGACGGGATTGTTCATTCCTTCTACATGCAATAAAATCGGGAAAGTTATTTAAGTGAGAAAATTTTGGCATTAATTCCTGTCTCTCCCTATGAATTAAGCCTACACCGTAGGACTCCTTGTCAAAGTTTGATAGCTGACGTACATGCACATTCTGTCCCCCTTTCTACTTCATCCAAGATCTCTCGCTAGTTTTCCTAGGATGTTATCACGGTTGCTATTGAAAAAATATCGTATACTGTTATATTATGATGTCGTTGTGGTTTAATAATAGAAACTATTTTCTTTGGATTATAGAAATTCCTATTATCTGGTATAGCTCAAAACTCGCTCGAAATCGACTCGAGATCATGAAAAGTTGAGCATAAGCCATTATAAAAGCTATATCATTAATTCGACTTAGTGTGAGCTCGCTCGAATTTTAATATGAGTTGAACTGAGGAGAGGATAACTCGCTCGAACTCGACTCGTTTGCAGCCCGAATCAAAAGTTATACATTTGTTTCAAGCATAGAGATAACATAGGAAAGTGATATTTCTCTTGTCCTTAAGAGCGGGGAAAAACATAAATGCCAGGACACCTTCAAAGTTTAAGAGGAAGACTAGACCAAATAATTTGAGAACAAACAATAACACATCATGAATCAAATAATAATGTTTCTGGGACAAATGCACATTAAACTTAGAATGACAAGTATGCTCTCTCAACTGTGCATAAAGTTAGAACATGGAGACTCAACATAAAAGTAAAACAAAGGCCCTTCACAGAGGGAAGCAGGGATCACTCATGTGCTAGAGTCTTTATTTTGTTAAACAGAGGTATTGAAAACATTGTTTAGAGAGGTGTATGCTTATGTCAAGGAATAGTAAACAGAAAATACAGTACATCACAAGCCAACTAGACTTCACAAGAGCGGCTCCCATAGAAGGACGCATCTGGGTAGAAGGTTATCCATCTTTCTCTTTTGTTTACACAATTATGCTTTGAGTGATAAATCAGGGGCAAAAATAGTGAAGAGAATTTGTTGTATTAATTTGGGGCTGGGCACCCCTGCTGTCCTCTTCTATCAATTGGATAAGAGGATGAAGCCACTAGTCTAGGGTGTGAAAGTCCAATCAACAAGTGAGATAAAGATTCTCTATTTACGTCCTCATGAGCTAAAACATGAGTAATTTTGAAGGTCTTAAAGGTAACACATGAGCAATTTACTTTGGAGTGGCAGTTAAATACCACATGTAGGTAGGTATGGTGGACACATTTGTCAAACTTTGATTTTGGGGAGTTGGATGCACGAGTAGAGCTCATACTCAGTACAGGTGGAGGGTAGCAAAAGACTAGGAGCGACAAATCGAGAGAGCAATAATAGCCATAATCATGCATAGCGACAAAAACCAGAAATGGTGCTACATTTTCAAAAACTAAATGATCATAAAGGCTATAAGTGACTGCTTTGTAGTCATAAACATGGTGTAAGCATGCGCCAAGTCAACCAAATAAAACATTCAAAGGAGAACACCACAAATTTATGCTTCAATATGACAAGAACAACTCATGATTCTTTCAAAGGCACATTAAACACTCTCGGCGATTTGAGACAAATCATGCTACAAAAATAACTACTAAGATTTAGAATTAAATAACATCTAGCATGACATGAAAAAGTCTTGCCAAAGTCTATACAAGCTTCTATTTGCACCGTTATAAGCACCAAGAATTTCATAGTAAACAAAAAATCTCCAAGAGATACAGCAATGAAACAAGAGATTACTAAGACAACTCTACTAAAACTAACAGCTCTGAATAAGAGATGCAAAAAAAACAGGAGCTAAACATGAATTTTGCAGCAACTAGAAGAAAAACTAAGAATACGAGCATAACGAGTATTTAAACAAAAAAGCGGAGCGTGTCTCTCTCCCACACAAAGAATGCTAGGTTCCAACTATATTATTTCAGCAAGGAAAACAAAGGTAATTAAAAGAAAAACAAACAGACGCTCCAAGTAAATTTCATATGATGTGACCGAATAAAAATATAGTTTCACTAGAAGTGACCTGATAAATTGTTGATGAAGATGGAGATGCCTTGAGCACCCCCAAGCTTAGATGCTCGAGTCTTCTTACAATTTTTTGGGATGAACCACGGGGGCATCCCCAAGCTTTGACGTTGCACTCTTCTTGATCACATTATATCAACCTCTTCTCTTGACCCTTGAAAACTTCCTTCACACCACACTCAAAGTAATTCGAATTAGAGGGTTAGTGAAACAATAAAAAATTCATAGGTTCTACATGGTCACAAGTGCTATTGATACTTTTAAACATTAGCTACAGACAATGATGTTTCGTGAAGCAAAGAAATTCACTTAACATAGTAAAAGAGCAAATGCAAGAAAAATGGCAGTATCTGCCAAAACCAGAACAGTCTGTAAAGACGAATTTTTTACGGACACTTACGTTGCTCAGATCGATAAACATAAAGAAGAAAAAATTTAGGAATTGGCTGAGGAATAAGCACAGAAAGTTTTAGGTCATTTTGATCTTTCTAAGTCACATTGATTTTTCCTAAAATCGATTATAACCTAGTGAAAACAAAGGTGGAACATCATGATGATATCTCCCTCCACTTCTCTCCTCCCCCTCAGCCACCCAGCTACCTCCTCCCATGTCGTTGAGATCTGATCCACATGGAGGCGCTTCTCCATTGGAATTTCTCTCCCGGCCTTGCCGTGGAGAGACAGGTGCGTTCTCGATTTGGTTCCTTGCTACATTTCTCCCCCTCCTCTGGTCTTCGGGAATTCTTTTTGGTAGTCTCCTTCTCCATAGCTTATTTTGCTCTTACGGAAGAATCAGTTGGCATTGCTCTTCAATCTTGTATTGGTGGTATTGGTGCTGGATTTCGAGTTTATAAGCTATCTGATAGAAGATTTCGCCTTTCGGTGGCATCAAACCGGGTGGGCCATTTCATCTATGGTCTTAGGGACCGTATTTGGCCAGATTTTATCTGTCACTTTAACCTTTTTCGTGGTATCCACCCCACGGTCTCTAGGTACACATACCATGATCATGCTTGGGCTACATCTGAGGAGCTATTAGAGATTTCGCAATGTGCTTCTAAGGCTATCAAGCCTAATATTGACGTTCTTTGGGCCAATTCTGTTCGTGACAATTCTGCTATATCCGAACTCTCTAAATTTGGTATCTCGTTGCATGCTTCTGGTAATCCACGCTTTGTTCGTAAGATCTCACCTTCCCCCATGGAGGTTGTGATTCCCTTGTCCCATGACGAACCTCATCGTTCCTCGTCTGACCTTATTTTTGGAAGCTTCCATTTCCCGTTATCACCAGAATTTGTTTCCTTTCCTAAGGATCCTATTTGCGGCTAAGATCCCACATATTACGTTAGAGCATATTTGTGATTTGAGGCAGGCTCGTTATTCGGATGCGGAAATTATGGATTCACTCCACCTTCCTTTTCTCCCCAAGCGGGAACAAGTTTTTGAATTGCTGGGCCGATGCGCCATCTGCTATCTCTCGGACCATTTGGAGCCTGACTTCCCTGGGGTCTGTTCCAACTGCCATATCTTGGGCTTCCAATGTGTGGATTGCGATACATCCACTGAATTTAGCCCACCCATTCCACCCCTGCAGTCTGATTTGGGCTAGGGACCCTTGGAACCGATTTTGGACCCCTCTCTTATGGGCCTCTCCGCTGCTATTTTAGATGTTTGGAAGTGGGACATATTCAGAGGAATTTCTCAAATGAGATTAAATGCTTGGCATGTTTTGGTTGGGGCCACATTGCTCGCAAATGCCCCATCAAGGAATGGTGTGTTTTCTACCGCCAATTTGATCACTTTGTTAAGGCATGCCCCAAGATTTTTTGCAATAAATGTAATTCTTTGGGCCATATTTCTTCTGATTGTAATTTGCGCCAAATCTGGACTGAGAAAAGAAAATGGACCTCTTCTATTCCCAAGGTTAAACAGGTTTTGGTCAAAAAAGGCATGATTATTAATAACACGACTGAACAACCGTGCCCTCGTACCTCTGCGTCACATCTCTGGCTCTCTGTCAGGTGGGCTCGCAGGATCCTTTGCGGAGAGATCTCCTTTGCCTACACGCCGTATGTCCGGGCTCCCTTCCTGTTTCTACTGTGTCCGTTTCATATTCTTGGACACCTGCCGCATTTATGGACCCCCTTCCATCGTTATTTGTGCTCTGGCCTTTTTTTCCATCGGCTTCGTCGCCCCCTCCCCATTCTTGCAGATCCTCTACACCTCCACATTGCTGCTGCCCTGTCCTCGCCTCTGCTTTCTCCTCCATGGCGAACTTCGCTGCCAACCCCTTTGCTTTCATGCCAGGGCCTATGGAAGTTAAAGCAGGACCGGAAGATCGACTGCAGCGCAATACGGTGGTCGTCGACGACCCACCGCTCTCCCACGAGTCCTTCGCTGTGGTAACACTCAATCCCCCTGTGCCTGATCATCGAAAGAAACTTGTTCTTGATGAGGTCGTGCGCATTCTTAGTGACGATTTTCACCTGCACATCACTCATCCTGACACATATCCGTGGGGCGTTGGTCTTCTTGCTTTTGATTCCCCTATCATCCGTGACCAGTTAGTTATGGATAGCCCGCATGCATTTGATGAGGAATCCACTTTCAGTATTGCGTGACATGATGAGGGGGTCAATATGCGTTTTTTATGTGTTTGAATATGAAGCCTGGATCATGTTTTTGGGTTTTCCATTGGATTATCAGACTGAGTATTACATTAACAAAGCGGTCTCGTGCTTTGGTAAGATGATTATTTGGCACCGTCCGGGTGTCCATAGGGCGCGTGTTCTTGTGCGGGCCTGGATTAACGATCTTGCTCTCGTTCCATTCAGTATTTACATTAAGCGCATTGGTACCCTTGGTGGTGTGGGAAGATCCTGGTCTGTCCCTGTTTATGTTCTTAATGGAAGGCACACAAATTCTGCTTTATTTTCCACAGAAGATCCCCTTCCTCTGCTTAATGCCTCACCTCACCCTCTTGTAATGCCTGGACTATCTGTTGAATTGCAGAATCAGCTCGCTGTCCAAAACTGGCTGCAACAGAACACACAACAGAATCACATCATTGATGCTCCAACTGAAGAATTTGCTCCTACCACTGATAATTGGGATGAACCTCCCCTTTGCCTGATGTGATCCAAGCCAATGGATGGAGGGCCTGGCCACCTATTCCTCCTCGTATAATCACAGTACAAGCTTTCTCTGGTATCAACCTGCGTATCCTCACTGAATATGATGGACCATAAATGATGGATGGCGTCCCTCCATCGGATGCTCGGATGGAAGATGGATTTGAACTGTGGAATGCTCATGTTGCAGACTCTGAGGTTGTGTCTTCTTTTGCCCGTGCTCACCTATTGGAGAGTTCTCACCCTCGGATGGAAGTGCCTCACTCGCCTTCCTTTCTTCATTTCCTTAGCTGGATGCTCTACCAGACCCACATTCGCTGCCTTCGTGATGACAGTCAAGATTGGACACTGGATTCAGTTTAGGCTCTGTTATCCCATCTCCCATCTGTCGTGGACTGGGCCATTATGGATTCACTCCTCCATTCACTGAATGTATTTTCTGCCCCATTGTTCCACTTGGTGAATCTGTTGGCACCATTGGATATTTCAGGGATAATTTCTTCTGCTGCTGAAGACTGGGCGGCTCCCTCTGGTCAACTAACTGGGGTGCCTCCGTTCTTACCTCTGCTGAATGCCAACTCGCTGGAACATGCCATGCTGCCTCCTAGTCAACCTGGCACGATCACCTCCTCTGTCCCCCGTGGACGTGGCCGCCCCCGCAAGACTGAAACTCCTCTACATGTCACTACTGAACGTCGCTCCACTCGCAGCAACAGCAAGGACGGATACAAGTTCGAGGCCCTGCCACTTGGTCCGAGTCGCCGTAAGGGCTCCCAGGTCCCCCGTGCTGCACCTCCACCTGTCACCCAGATCTCTGAACTGCAGCGCATTGGCATTGAAGAGTGCAACATCAACCCCGCCGAGCTCTCTGTTGCACTGCTGCACCAAGCCAAACTTGCATGAGCGCACGCTTTGCACTGTTAGTGGTGTGTTGCGCTAGTTATCTTAGCTTTATTTCTTCCTTGTTTCACTATGTCGCATATCTCGATTAGGACTAAGCTTATGAACCTTGCTTGGCATATTCTATACTGGAATGTGCGTGGTATCAATAGGTCTAAAAAATGGCCACTTATTCGCGATAAAGTGGCTGAAAGTGCGGCCTCCATCCTTTGTTTTCAAGAAACTAAACGATCCTCCTTTGATCTCGCTTATATTAGGTCATTTGCTCCGAAACGATTTGATCGCTTTGCGTTTATTCCCTCTGATGGTGCATCGGGTGGACTCATGGTGATTTGGCCTAGCTCCAAATTCATGGGTCAAGTCCTACTCGAGGATTCTTTCGCGATTGCTATTAACTTCACGTCCACTGCTACGTTAGATTCCTTTGTCCTGGTTAACGTTTATGGGCCGTGCGAAGGTATTGCGCGGGACAACTTCATTGCATGACTATTCCATCTTGATATTGCACCGGATGCTCATTGGACCATTGTTGGTGACTTTAATTTTTATCGTTTCTCCGACAACCGTAACCGTCCGAGCGCTAACATTGACGATATGGCTATGTTCAATGAAGTAATTGGTTGTTTAGGACTTATTGAACTCCCCATTAAAGACCGATGTTTCACCTTGAGCAATATGCAAGCTGAACCATTATTGGTGCAATTGGATTGCTTTTTCACGTCGACTGCATGGACCCTCAAATACCCTAACTCTTCGGTTAAAACCCTCTCTCGTCCTACCTCTGATCACTCGTCGTGTGTTATCTCGATTGGGACTGCTATACCGAAAGATGTGGTCTTTCGTTTCGAGAATCATTGGATTAAACTCCCTGGCTTTATGGATGTCGCTTCTCGAATTTGGGACATCCACTGTCCGGGTGATAGCGTGCGCTTGATCTCAGCTAAATTTAAACTCCTACGTAAAGCACTTCGCAACTGGTCCACTAGCATTTCGATGCTCTCTCTGTATATTGATATTTGCAATGCAGCTATTCTCCGATTTGATGAGATCGAGGAATTACGCCCACTTCATATTACGGAATGGAATTTTCGTAACATTGTGAAAAAGAAACTTCTATTCCTTCTTGATTTCCAACAAGAGTACTGGAAAAAACGCTGCACTACTCGCTGGGCTAAATTTGGGGGTGAGAATACTAAGTTTTTCCACTCTATGGCTACTACTCGTTTTCGACAAAATTTTATTTCCTCTCTTGATAGAGAAGATGGGACATTGGCATCCGATCACCATGAGAAGGAGGGCATCTTATGGGCTTCATTCAAAAATCGTCTCAGGGTTTCTTCTCCAATTGACCTCCACTTTGATTTTTCGCAATTCATCGCTCGTAGGGAAGGATTGGAATCTCCATCCACTCCTTTCACACATGATGAGATTTATCGCATTGTGGCGGATCTCCCTATTGACAAAGCCCCTGGACCAGATGGTTTCTCGGGACTTTTTATCAAAATCTGTTGGCCCATTATTCGCCAAGATTTTTATAAACTATGTGATGAATTTTGGTCCAATTCGGTCAACTTGCAAAGTATTAACGATGCCTACATCACCCTCATCCCCAAGATTTCTAAATCCACTGGTCCTAATGATTTTAGGCCAATCTCTCTATTGAACTCTTCTTTTAAGCTACTCACTAAACTCTTGGCCAACAGTTTGCAACACACTATTCTTTCTCTAGTGCATGCTAACCAATATGGGTTCCTCAACTGTCGTTCGATACATGATTGCATTGGGTGGGCTTATGAGTACATCCATCAATGCAAACAAGCTAATATCGAGTCAGTGATCTTAAAATTGGACTTTGCTAAGGCATTCGATACTATAGAGCATGCATCCATCCTTGCCATCCTCAAATACTGGGGTTTTGATGAGAGATGGATTTCTTGGGTTAAGGCCATCTTCACCTCGGCTTCCTCCTCAGTACTTCTCAATGGGGTTCCTGGAAAGAAATTTCCTTGTCGTCGTGGAGTTTGCCAAGGTGATTCATTCTCGCCGATTCTCTTTGTTGCAGGAGCGGATCTGCTCCAATCAATGGTTAACTCCCTGGTGACCGATGGCACACCTATTCCTCCTCTCCCTATTCCGAGATCAGATTTCCCTATTGCTCAATACGCGTATGACACTCTAATTATACTTCAAGAATGTCCAAATCAACTTCTTGCACTCAAAAACCTGCTGCTTAAATTCTCTGCTGCCACTGGCCTACGAGTTAATTACTCCAAATCGAGTCTTATGCCAATTAATATTTCACCTGAGCGCCTCAATATCCTAGCCTCCACTTTTGGATGTGCAACGGGGACCCTTCCTTTCACTTACCTGGTATTACCTCTGAGTGCAACTCGACCCACTGTCCAGGACCTCTCGCCGATTGTGGATCAGGTTGAACGCCGCCTTAATGCTAGTGTCCGTTTTCTCGACTATGGATGTAGGCTCACTCTCGTCGAACTCGGTTCTCTCTTCCTCCCTGTTCACTTTTTGTGCTCCCTACGAATCCCCAAAACCACCATTTATTTATTTGACCGAGTAAGACGACAATGCCTTTAGGGCAAAAATGATGACTCTCACACGGTTAATTCTCTCGATGCGTGGCCTCTTGTTTGCCGCCCTAAATTACAGGGTGGCTTGGGCATAAAGAATTTAGAACTTCAGAATAAAGCACTCCTCATGAAACATCTGCATAAATTTTATAGCAAACATGATACTCCTTGGGTTGAGCTGATTTGGTCTCTCAATGACCCATCTATACCCCCTCATGCCCAAACTGCGCGTGCTCTTTTTGGTGGCGGGACATATTTAAACTTATTGACATTTACAGAAGCATCACCACTTCTCAGATTAACAATGGAGCATCGACCATGTTTTGGAAGGACTATTGGTTTGATAACTCTTTGCTACGCGACAAGTTCCCCAGACTATTCTCATTTGCTACTGATGAGAACATATCGGTTGCTTCGATGGGGCCTGATCTTGTTACATCCAATGCATTTGCCCTGCCCCTTTCAGTTCAAGCTTTCAAGGAATTCTCTGCGGCATAAGCGATCCTTGCTCGTTTCCAGCTAGGCGGTAGGGGGCTGATATCAGGCGCTTCACTTGGGGATCCACCACGTACTCGGCTTCTAAATTCTACGCGTTTATCTTCTCGGGGCTTTCACGACAGGAGTCTCTTCTGATGATTTGGAAATCCAAATGCCTTCCTAAATTACGAGTTTTTTATGGTTGCTTCATATAGATCGACTCAATACCAAGGACCTGATGATCAGAAAACATTGGTCCATTGAAGGGGGTCCTCTCTGTGTCCTATGTGATCAAGATACTCTGGAATCTCGGGATCACCTCTTTTTTTCTCTGCCCATTTGCCACTAGATGTTGGGCCACCTCCAAGATTGTATGGGACTGTGCTCTTCCTATTTCTCAACGTCTTCTTCGATCCAGGAACATCTTCTCGGGTCCCTGCTTCACTGAGATTGTTGCTTGTGTGTGTTGGAATATTTGGCGAATGCGAAATGACTTCATCTCCCGAGCTAAAAGCCCATCATTCAATAGATGGATAATTAATTTTCGGAATGACCTTCTTCTGCACCAGCATAGACTTCCCCCTATTAGTCCAGGACCTCTTTGCTTGGGTTATAGAAATCCTCACTTAATGTTTCTCTGGTTTTTATCCCATTTCTCTCCCCCTAGTTTCTTTTTCTTTGTAACTTGGGACCTTGTATTCTTTTGAAATCTCCTGGCTTTCTCCACCATTCAATATAAAATTTACACCGTAGGGTTTTTGCCCTACGGTAACATGTTCATTTTTTTATCTTTCTGGAATTTGTACGATTTTTTATGATGGACAGAAGAAATCTGTTTCCTACGCAGAAATCCAAATCCAACTCCAACTCTCGCTAGAAACTTTACTTGACACAACTAATACACGAAAATAAAGATACAAAGGTGTTACTACAGAATTATACAACCCCTTGACTCAAAGAAAACATAGAAAAACAAAGAAAAAATAAAACTATGGGTTATCTCCCAAGAAATGCTTTTCTTTAACGCCTTTTAGCTAGGCCCAGAAAAGTGGATTCACGTGTTTTCAAGTGAAGAAGCATCCAAATCAATAATTTCAACCACACCACTTGAAATTGGTACCTTAGACACCCCTGAATATCATTCAACATGCAAATCACTTTTAGTTTCACTAAAAGTTTGATTAATTTTAAGCACATTAGGGGATTTTGGTTTAGGCACCTTGGGGACATACATATTTTTTTTTCTCTTTTCCCATAGAAGCTTTCTCTCTCTTAAACTTAAAAGAAGAAAAAGCTGAGCTTAAAGTTCCCATAGCCTCCTCTAATTACCGATCCTCGTGTTTTTACTATCATAGATATTGCTAGATTCTAAAATAGTGATTCTCTTGTCGATACTTACTGTTGATTCATTAACTTTGCTAGCATTATCAAGGAAGTTTAGCAAATTTTCTCCATAGAGTTTAGATTTTTAATAACATCATCTAAAGTGATCTCAGTTTTAACAACCTTAGTAGGTGGTGTTCCAACTAAACTTTCAATTAAATTACAGGCTTCCAAACCAGGTGTTCCCAGAAAATTACCGCCTGTAAGAGTGTCTAGAATATACCTATACCAGCTAGTAATGCCAACATAAAAATTCCTAAGAAGGATTAAAGTGGAATATTTCTTAGTGCATCTAGGATGATCATCACTTATTCTATACCAAGCATCTTTCAAACTTTATCCCCCTTGTTGTTTAAAAGAACGAACCTCAACTTCAGGAACACTCATTTTAGCAGGACTAAAAACAAGATAAAAGCAACAACTAGAATAAGTACTAATTTTTTGTGTTTTTGCAAACAAGACAAAATAAAATAAACTAAGCAAAACAAAAACAAAGTAAAGATATTGGAGGTGAGAAACTCCCCTTGCAGAAATTCTCTTCCTCCCCGGCAACGATGCCAGAAATTTAGCTTGATGCGCGTGTAACACACGTTCGTTGGGAGACCCCAAGAGGAAGGTATGAATAGCACAGTAGCAAGTTTCCCTCGGAAAGAAACCAATGTTGAATCGACCAGTAGGAGAAAGAAGCAACTTCTGAAGGTTGATGCAACTGAGATGGTAGGGTCCACTACCGGTTCAGCAGTTTACCATTACCAAAATTAATATCTCAAAACAACAGCAAATAATCAAGTGAAACAGTTTAATGATCTACAAAAATATGCAAGCCTTTTTTGTTATACCATCTACCATACGTAGAATTTTATACCAAACACAAAACAAAAAAAACTCTCCAAGAGATATAGAAACGAGCAAGAGAGTACTAACACAACTCCACTAAAACTAACAGCTCTCAATAAGAGATGCAAGAAAAACATGAGCTAAACAGGAAATTGCAGCAGCTAGAAGAAAAACTAGGAATACGAGCATAACGAGTATTCAAACGAAAAAGCGGAGCGTGTCTCTCTCCCACACAAAGAATTCTAGGTTCCAACTATATTATTGCATCAAGGAAAACAAACGGACGCTCCAAGTAAAATTCATATGATGTGACCGAATAAAAATATAGTTTCACTAGAAGTGACCTGATAAATTGTAGATGAAGAAGGGGATGTTTTGGCCATACCCAAGATAAGATGCTTGAGTCTTATTAGAATTTTCTAGGATCAACCACGGGGGCATCCCCAAGCTTTGACTTTGCACTCTTCTTGATCACATTATATCACCCTCTACTCTTGACCCTTGAAAACTTCCTTCACACCACACTCAAAGAGTAATTCGCATTAGAGGGTTAGTGCAACAATAAAAAATTCATGAGTCCTGAAAGGGCACAAGTGCTATTGATAATTTTAAACATTAGCCACATCCACTGATGTTTCGTGATGCAAAGAAATCCACTTGACATCGTAAAAGAGCAAATGCAAGAAAAATTGCAGAATCTGCCAAAACCAGAACAGTCTGTAGAAACAAAAAATTTAGGGGCACTTACGTTGCTTAGATCGAAAATCTTAAAGAACAGAAAAGTTTTGTAATTAGCTGTGGAATAATCACAAAAAAAATCAGTTCATTCTGATCTTTCTGGATTTTTCACGATTTTTTACGGTGGACAGCAGAAATCTGTTTCCTGCGCAGAAATCCAAAACCAACTCCAACTTTCGCTAGAAACTTTACTTGAAAGAACTAATACATGAAAATAAATATACAACAAGACTGTTGAAAACCTCCACAGCCATTGTGTCTTTCAGCATAGGAAGCCCCTTCCAAGGCCTAGATGTGTCAGACCTCCTCAGCCATTCCCATCTCACCCTAAGTGCCAGCCCTTGAGTCTCCAGATTCTTCAGACCCAGACCTCCAAAGCAGAATGGCCTGCAAACCTTCTCCTACGCAACAAGACATTGACCACCTGTCGCCCGGTCCGATCCTGCCCACAACAACCCTCGCATGCATTTATTGATTTCCTCTAGAAGCCAACTCGGTGCCTATGCCACTAGCAGCTGATATCTCGGTCTCGCAGAGATCACTGATTTTACCAAGGTTAGCCTGCCAGCTTTCCCTATCATCCCGCTTTGCCAAGCCGGGACATACTTGAGCACCTGATCCAACAAAGGTTGTCACTCACTTTTTGTCAAAGGGTGCAATGCCAACTGCAGACCCACGTATTTTATCGGAAACTGGGAAATAGTGCATCCCAAGGCCTATGCCACCAATGTCTCATCAGACTCCTCTCCCCGAATGAGGGCTGCCGATGTTTTAGCATAGTTAACTTTTAAGCCCGAAGCCTCCCCGAAGATATGCAATATTCTGCGAACCATGGCCATGTCCAACTCCGAAGCCTTCACAAAGAGCACCACATCATCTGTGTAAACTGAAACTCTCTATATAGCCATGCAACCTACCAACAGCGCAAACAACCCTTCCTCAAACGCCTTAGCAACTTATAACATTATTACCTCCATTGCCAGAATGAAAAGCATGGGGGAGATGGGGTCCCCTTGACGCAAACCCCGGGCATCATAGATTCTTTTCCCAGGCACTCCATTGACCATCACTTTAGTGCTTGCCGTGTAGAGCAAAATCGCGATAGTCCTGCACCACCACTCACTAAAACCTCGCTGTCTAAGCACCTCCAAAAGAAATGCCCAAGAGAGCAAATCAAACGCTCCAGAGATGTCCAGCTTGATCAAGACCCCCTTCTCTCTTCTGGTGTTTATTTTCCTAGCCAATTGTCTGACCAAGATGAAATTGTCATGAAGACTCCTGCCCTTCACAAATGCCGACTGATTTGTGCCCACCAATTCTCCCAACCTGGTTCTCAAACGATTGGCTAGAAATTTCGAGAAGAGTTTAGAGAAGCTGTGGACGAGACCGATCGGTCTAAAATCCCATGTTTCCAAAGCATCTTGTTTCTTGGGAATTAGCGTGATAAGGGCCCTATTAAGCTTGGCAAAACCCCTACCATCTCCAACAGCCAATTTTTGCAGTGCTGCCATGATGTATGGCTTACTTATCTGCCAGCCCCACTGGTAAAACTCTCCACAGAACCCATCCGGCCCCGGAGCCGTGTCCGCAGGCAGCTCCCTGATAGTGGCCAAACCTCCTCCTCCGAGAACAACCCGTCTAGCTCATGCAACTCCTGGGTTTGAAGCGCAATGTAACCCAGGTCCAGCGAAAACTCTCTCGCCTGGAAGAAGACTTCCTCTTTCTGGGCTTGTTTAGTGATCATCAAACCCTCCACTCTTACTGCAGGGATGAAGTTCTTGGCCCTCCTGCCATTGGCCACAACATGAAAAAGTCTAGCATTGGCATCTCCCTCCTTAAGCCATCTCATCCTCGATCTGTGACTAGCCATGGTGCGCTCCAGCGATGCCAGTCCGAGAATTGCTAGCTCGAGCGTGCGCCGTAACCAGATTTCACCCGTGGATAAGTTCCTCCTATCCTGTGCCGCCTCCAAGCTGAATATGACCATGTTTGCAATGGCTAGTTGGATTTTGATTTTCCCACCTTACACTACCCCCACGACTGAAGGTAAGCTGCCAAATTCCTGAATAGAGCATCCACGCGTTTAAACGGGTCCACATTCGCATCATCACAGACCCAGCCCTCCTTAATAGCTTCATCAAATCCCTCTAACTTCAACCAGAACATCTCGAACCTGAATCTCCGCTTGGATTTTACATCCGCGCTCAAAGACAGATGCCGTAGGGTATGGTCCAAGATGTTACTTGAAAGTGCACGAAGGATACAGCCTGGGTACATGATACCCCAATCGACCGATGCTAAAGTTTATCGATGCATTTCATCGTTGGGGTTGCCCTCTCATTGCTCCAAGTGTACATCCTCCCGTGAAGATAAATATCACGGAGCTCATGAAGATTCACAAAGTTCCTGAAGCGACTCACCATATTCCTGTTCAGGTTTGCGTTGTTTTTCTCAGCTGCCGAGAGAATCATGTTGAAATCTCCAACAATAATCCAAGGTCCAGGGCAAAGCATCCGTCTCTCTGCGAGTTCTTGCAGGAACTGGGTTTTCTCTACATCTACATGTGGCCCATACAACACCGACATCCATCAACTTTTATTCTCTTTTGTTGTTATCTCTCCTGTCAGCGTGTGCGAGTCCCTGCTGCCATGAGAGAAGTTGAGAACAGTGGTGTCCCAAGCTACCATCACACCACCTCTAGTATCCACTGCTGGAAAATATTCGAATCCATCAAATGCAGGACCAAGACATTGAAGGATCGTGAAACGGTCCACCACATTAAGTTTTGTTTCCTGCGGGCAAACCAAGTTGACATGCAAAGACTCCACAAACCCCTCACCGCATTTTTCTTTGCAGACTCATTTAAACCACGAGGGTTCCAACTTAAGATGTTTATGTTAAAATACATAAACACAAAGCAAAACTCCACTCCAGGGCGAGAACACCCTACCACCTCAGTGTACACTGACCACTGGGCTACTCATCTCCTGAGACACACCCAGGTGTGGCATATCCTGTCCGAAGATGGAAGCAACCACCCTCAAATGCTCGTCCTTCATAGGCGAGTCGAATAGGTTCCTAAATTCCTGTAAGGCCGCCTCATCCACCACCATGTTGTCAGGTACCACTCCAAGCGCCTTGAGAAGCACAGTCTCGGGCAGCAGAAGCCTCCTTGAGAGGCTTGCTAGTAGGGCATGGGACACTCGAGCTACGAGTGTGCCGGCGCGGCGTGCATGGCACCGCAGTAGGGTGCGACCCCCCAGAGGACTCCAACTCTCGTAGCAGCGGTGGTGCTAACTTCTTCAGCAAGTTTGCACAGAAGTCTTTTAATATGCCAAACTGCGGGTGCTCAGACTGCAAGGGGGGAGGGGTCGAAGGGTGACGAAAGGGTCCGCCTCAACAACTCTCGAGCCCACCTCAGCCTCCTCTCCTGGGGCCCAGAATCGAGCCCCTATCATCGGTATCCACGTGGGAAGAAACTGACACCTCAAAAAACTCCTCCCTATCCTCTGCCGGGGCCACGCTGTCGCATGACACCACCGGGGTCATCGACATCCCACCCTATGTCGAAGCTATACTGGAACTGCGTCGATCCTCCACTAGCTGCAGCTGACAGGTAGGGCCCGATTCCTCAGCCGGGTCAGAGCCAACCACACTCTCCGAAACGCGCGACCGCGGCGTGTGTGCAACATCAGACTCCTGGCGCGCCGAACCAACCATAGGCGAGAGCAAGACCTCGGGATCTTCGCGAAGGACCACCTCAAGGGCTGTAGCACTTGCGGCCACTAGCTCCACGCCCAACATCGTCCCGACACGCTCCCCAGACGTGCCAACCTCGGGATCATCCACCTTTTCCACCACTCCGTGCGGCAGGGTCGTATCGCCCTCGGGATCAACGCCAATGCCCACCCATTGGGCGGTAGCACTTGCGGACCGAGTAGCCCACCTGGTCCACCTGTCCACGCGTCCCACCACGGACGTCAGGCTCCCCAAGCTTCCATGGAAGCCAGCACACTCTCCGACCACCGCCTCCGCCATTGCGTCTGACAACATCCGATCGTCCGCCTGGCCCATCGGCGCCGGACACCGGATCAATCCGCACGCCCATCCTACTGAAGCTCTCCTCCTCTTCCTCAACGTTGTCAATGTGTATGGGCACTCGATAGTTTAGGGTCTCGATCTCCTCTGAGCTTGCCAAGGGTGTAACACTACGAATTCTGCTTGATGTCGGCGACGGCGTCCGAACCCCCACGCTTGCACGCTCGGAGATCACCAACGTGTGCGCGGTAGGGATCAGACCAAGGTTTGAAGTCCAGGCCGAGATCTTGAAGGTATCCATGTCTTCACGCGTGCTGGTCTACGGCGCGAAGTCGCCCACCATACAGGAGGTGCCGAGCAAGCCCTCGACGACCCCAATTGCCCACACATGCGGAGGCACCCCTTCTAGCACCAAATCCACCTTCTTCTTCAACGAACCCTTCGTCGCCTGAGATTGCCGGTTCCATGGCCGGAAAAATAGCGTGAACCCATCACAGAGCAACGAGGGCCTCTCCGCCACCTTGTTCCTTCCCTCCTCGTCAGCGAAAGACAGCAGGAAATCGGTGGGCCGGAATCGGTGGACGGAAACACGCTCGAATGGAATGTCCGGCAAGGATTCCAACGCCCAGTACACCTGCTCACTCGTCACCGCCGGCCTCGAGCCACCGATATACGCCATTATGGTGAAACAGAGCCGGTTCTCCAAGTCCTCCATCCCTGGCGAGAGCCTTACGATGCAAATCGGCGCTTCCGGCACCAGCTCCGAGGTGGAAGCGGCCAGGCGCTGCGCGTCTACTACCGGCAAGGTCCATGCTCGGGAAGGCGACAGTGGGCGCCGCACGGTCGTGACTGCCTCGACCCCTCTGTCTGCGCCTCCCTCACCTGACCGCGGCAGACGGCGCAGTCGGCCTTGCACGCTTCGCCAGCAGCACTCGGCGGAGCTCCTCCTCCGAACTCAGGCTTCTCGGCTGACCGCAACCCCGAGAATCATGGCCTTCCTCACCGCACCGGCGGCAGACCGTCGGCCCCAAGCAGCCGACCTTGACATGGCCGGAATTGTAGCGGTTGAAGCACATTCCATGTAGCTCAGGCGGCACCGGAGATCTCGGCGGCGAGCGCGGCCCTCTGTACCGCTTTTCGCTTCCGCCACAACGCCTTCCTGGATGGCGCCGCCGGAACCCACGCGACCCGATCCTTGACACTCCTCTCCTCCGCCGGCCCAGGCACCACCATGGCCTGCAAGGTCACCGCGGCCTGCCCTCCCGAGGCCGCCGGCGAGGACATTTCGGACGAAATCCCGAGTCCTGAAACAATGGGGCGCTCCAGAGCGCGGGAGGAAGAAGATCCCGACCCAGGGCTAGGCGGCGCGCCGGCACCGCGCTGGCCTCTCCTGGCCAGCTGCAGGCTGGAACGCGGCATGCCCGACATGGGGTCGAGGTCGAGCGCAACAGCGAGGACGGTGGACGCCGGGGCCGGAGTGGCCATCGGCGGGAGCGAGAGAGACGCGCGCGCTCGCTTCCACTAGTGTTCTGTGTCCCCATACCTCCGATTGTAGTTTGATTTCTCTATATGAGGGAAAATAATTATACGAGACCTGGTCTACAAATTATGCCCCGGTGACCAACTACAGCAATAATTATATGAGACCTAGTCTACAAATTATGCCCCGTGGACCAACTACAGCAATTGACACGTAGGCAGGAGAGAGAAAAAACACGAAATTTAAATGTCTTTTTTTAAATCTAAACTGTCATGCATGCCATGTGTTAATCGCTGGAGTTGGTCCATGGGGCACAATTTGTAGACCAGGTTTCATATAATTATTTTCCTCCTATGAGTATTTGCCGATAGTGTTGCCGTGCATCTGTTGCGGTTGCGCTTTCCGTTTCTACACCTGCGTTGTGCGTCTTTCAGGTACAAATTGTTGCTGATTTTTCGATTTCTGCCTTATTCTTTTGTTGCGCCTGTTCAACAACATCTTTGCTTTGTTTCCCATATTCCAAAAGGAGAACAACGTCGAGGCATTCTTTTGTGTTTTGGATGGAGAGTAAATGCGAAATGAGAAACAGGGTGGGACGCTAGAGAGTGATTTTCACATGCTTACAGATCTTTGATACATAATGGGTCACTGTTCATCCTCAGACCTTTGTAATAAGGTAGGTCAGTGAAATTGTCATATACGGTAGGAAAGGCTACTCCAAGCATTTTTGTTGGAGACCGTGATTGCCAATCAAGTTTTTATACTGTACAAGATTACAACTGTATGCGTTATATGAGAAATTAAACGAGTTTTCAGGGAGGGACTATAGAGGCGAGTTGTCACCATTAAGATAACTGAAACTTGGCTTCTCCGCGTTCTCTGTTGTACCAGTATTCTCAAGAAAGAAGAAACATTTCCGCTCCACAGTTAGAATGTACAGTCAGATGTATTATTGCTTTTTATTAGAGTTTCATGACGTGCATGCTCCAACATTGTAGTAAAGTAAAAAATGTGCTATCTTCAAATTTCTAAGCGAGCAAAAGTTCCAAATACGTTGAGGGCTCACTGCTTTCATCTCCATCAAGCCCCAAGCCATGTGTACTGCAGAAGATATAACTTTTCTCTTACTTCCCCACACATAACCCACTCTACAGACTATCCCTCTCTTTGTTCCATGAGGTAGCCGTCAAATACACAAACATTTCACATCGCTTATATTTAACCTCTCGACTAATATGACCAATCAAATTTAGCATACCCCTGAAAAAAAAACATTCCCGTTCGATATCCTTTCATTTACACAACAAAGTTTTTAGTGAAATTCCAGCTGCAACGCGCTGGGATCTTTCTAGTTTTTTATATTACACTGGCAGGTTATGCATATAGATACTCAACTTTGGAAGTGATATTCCTCTCACGATTGCAGCAACTGACAACAACAAAATGGACAACTTTGTTTTGAGCTGAAAACTGTAGGGGAGGCCCCGACCCTAAAATTTTACATGGGACAGCAAGAGCGGCACCGTGATCCAAGTGGCACAACAAGTGTTAGGAGTTAGGCTGCTGGGAGTTGGCTAGGCGTACAGCAGGTAGCAGTAAGTAGTGTGTCCAGTTAGTGGTGGGTGGCATAACCACATGTAAGAGACACATCTTGTATATGTTCTGCACTTCTGCTTCCCATCTGAAAATGATAGGCAAACTTTTGGTTGCTTGTTCTTGGAAAAGAAAGGAGATGTTTCTACTTGAAAAATCTATACCATGCAAAGACAAAAAGGAAGTCTAACAAAAGGACTGGACAACTCAAGGAACATGTGCTAAGCAGTGTCCTTTTTCTAGAGATGTCATAGTTTGTAAATATTCCCTAGTCTACATTTCAGTCTTGGCCCCAGTAGTGACCTGTCCAATTGACAACATAGATTACTTGTGTTGTTTTAAGCCACCTTAGATACAAGCACAGATCAATATGTCAAGTTTGTTATATGTTGAGGTTACCGTTAAACTACTTACTCTTGATCTTCTGATCCAATGTTCCAAACTGAAATGCTAATCACCTCTTGCATTAGTGCATCGAGGCCACGGGATGACAGCTTCTGCAGTGGTGTATGGACAGTTTCTTTAACTGTAGTCAAAAAAACTAGTGAAGTCTACTAAAATTAAGTACCAATTCAATTGAGTACAAGTAAGGTTGTTGTGATCACTTCGTGGGACAAGATTAATTTGCTATGTAACATTTTGGTCAAAATCTTCCTGGACATCACAGAGTAGGCTATGATATGGGAGTAGCAAAGAAGAGTAAAAAATCATAACATCAAGGATCAGTGCAGTACCTTTGAGAGAGCAATAAACATGGACTCAGTGTGTGTTGAATGATCCATGTAATATGCAACTACGGTGTCTAATGTAGGACCCAGCATGTGAGGATAAAAGCCTATGGTAAGGCACATTTTGCACAACTGATGGAAACTTTGCTCAACTGGGTTGCTCAACTTGTGAATGTTGCAGCATATTATTTCCGGGTAGACAGTTCCTCTGCCAACATTGCATATGTTTGATTACTTGGTCTGCAGTTCATCTGCTCTAATCTGGATATCATGTCCCGGCATATAACTGAATGGCCCTTTCTGATCAAGCCATCAATAATTACTTTCCAGACAATTTCATCAGGATTGTAGTGTTCCCATCTAGAGTTTCCGAATATTAGTTTAGCCATATGAGCTTGTCCTTCACTGATAAGCCCGCAAAGCAGGTGCTGATAAGACATCAGTTGTGGTACACAACCATGGCCAATCATGGAGCGAAGCAACACCCATGCATATGAATACAGTTTTGATTTGCATAAACAAATAATGACAGCATTGTAGATGTCCTCATTCAAAGATATATTATCATCTTTCATACGAGAAACCAATGATGTCACCTCTTTCGATCTTCCATCTTCAGAGAACCTCTCCAGTATCACAGAATAAGTATTCGTGTTAGGAACAATATTATTCTTCTTCATTATCTCAAACAATTCAAAAATATCAGTAAGCTCTGTGTTCTTCCACACACCAGCTACATTCAAAATCACACCCTCTGCTAGTCTCCTTTGTAAGAGATGTCTAAGCAAGATCGTACAAGTAAATTGGTTTGGCATAGAAGCAACATTTTCCATGTGCTTCAAGATTGAGATTGCACAATCTGTCTGTCCAATACTTGCATGCCCCTCCATCAAAGTGTTATACGCAATTGTATCTATGGTGACTGCACTTTTGTTCATCTCACTCAAAACGTTTTTTGCTTCAGTGAGTCTTCCTTCTTTGCAGTAAGCACGCATAGATGTGGTATAAGTGACTGCATCAGGATTGCAACCCAGTGAAACCATTTGACCCCAGATTTTCTTGGCCAATCCATAGCTTCTCTCCTTGAATAGCTTGTCAATTACAATTGTATAATTGACCGTCGTGGGCTTCACACTCTCTTTTAGCATCTTATCTATAAAGGACACACCTTCTTTTGAGCCCTTCATCTTGCATTGGTTTTCTATGAATGGACTGTATGTATAGCTATCTGGTGTGAAACCTGCTGAGACCATCTTTTCCAGTAATGACCATGCAGCATCAACTTGATCACCTTTGCATAACCCTCCTATCAATGAATTAAATGTCACCAGATTAGCTTTTATGCCTCTACCTTCAAGGCTATCAAAAAGGGAGCAAGCTTGATCGATTCTCCCATCCTTGCAGAGAGCATCCACCAACGCATTGTAAGTGTAGGTATCAGCAGCTAAAGCATCTCCTTCCATCAAACGAAGTAGACGGAAAGCGCTCTCGATATCCCCATCGACACATTGGGCCCGAATTAACAAATTGTATGTCACAACATCTGGTTCTACTCCCTGTGCTCTCATCCGGTTCAACAAAGCCATTGCACTGTGCAGCTTCCCCTCCTTGCAGAACCCCCACACCAGCGCATTGTATGTCCACACATTCGGCTTGCACCACCTCAATTTCATCGTCTCAAACACCCTTACTGCATCACTCATCCTCCCCGCCTTACAATACGCATTGACCACCGCAGTGCATGAAACAACAGATGGCACCAACCCTCTGTCAGACATCTCCTCCAGCATTTCCTCAGACTCCACGACCCTTTGCTCCCTACACCACAAATCAATCACTGCCGCATAAGCGTGATTACTTGGCCTCCACCCCAATTTCTTCATCCTCTGCAGCATCTGTAGCCCCTCCTCTCCCCGCCCTGCTTCACACAACCCCTTCACCAAGACTGCATATGTATGAATATCCGGCTGCTCCATCTCCCTGAACAACTCTAACGCATCATCAATCATCCCCATCTCACATAACCCCTCAATCATTGCAGCATAAGATACCACGTCCTGTCGAAATCCTCTCAGAGGCATTTTGTCGAACAGATCACGAGCAGCGTTAGCCTGGCCAGTGCGACAGTAACCAAGGATCAAGGAGTTGAATGTGTAGGCGTCAGGGCGCCAGCCAGAGCGGACCATGAGGCTGAGGTACCGGAGGGCGCGTGCGAGGTCGGCTCTGCGGCAGAGGGAGCGGATGAGGGCGTTGTAGGTGGCTCCCGTGGGGGCAGGCGGGGAATGGAGGTGCATGTGGGCAAAGAGGCGGAGGATGAGCGGGGTGAGGGCGAAGCGGGAGAGGTGGGTGAGGAGAGAACCGAAGGGGCGGTAGAATAGGGGACGGAGCGGGGGAGGGGAGAGGGAGTGGAGGCGGAAGAGGATGGGGAGGGAAAGGCCGAGAAGGTGGCGGGAGGGCGCCGCGGCGCGGACCGCCGCAGCGGCGAGGCGGACCGGGAGCGGGACGTCGAGCATCTGAGGGAGGGACGGGGCAAGGAGAGCAGGGAGATGCGGGAGGGAGGGGTGGAGGAACCAGTTCGGGGTGGAGACGGCGGCGGCGAGGTGCGCGAGAAGCGCCGCGGGAGAGGCGGAGGAGGTCGGGAGAGGTTGGGAGCAGGTCATGGGAGATGTCAGAGACGGGGAGTAAGGAGGCCGTGGCGGCGGCGGCGGGGAAGCCGGCGGCATGTCAAAAGTCAGCCGCAGACGACTACACACGGCGCCGTCCCCATTGCTGGGATCTCATCTCCAACACAGCTTCTCTAGGCCGGTCGGGGAGCAGAATCCGCCGTTCGCACCTGCCTGGAGATCTGCGATAGCCTTTGCGAGCTCTGGGCTCACATAGGTTTAAATTTTCCGAGCCCCTAAGAGCATGTCTAACAGACCCCCTAAATGGCCCAAACCCGTATAATAACCGCTGATATACGGGTTTGGGCTCTACCCGGCCATCTAGCAGACCCCCTAAATCGACCACCCCGGACGGTTTTTTACAAGTTTGGGTAGGGGGCGGCCCGTCGACCCCTACATGTGCGGGTCGGGAGGAGATGTAGAGGGCCAACCCTCTACCTCGTGCGAGCTAGGGCGCGCTGAACATTCAGGTTCGAATCCCACTTTCGTTCGCCCCGCCGCCAGCCGCCGCCCCGTAGATCCGGTCGCCTCCGAGGCACCGCACCCCCGCCGGACACCGCCGCACCCCCGCCGGGCCCCAGCGGACCTCGGCGCCCCTCGACTCGCCGCGCCGTGTGCATCTCCGCCGCCTCCCCATGGTGAGTACTCGCCGGGCCGTGTTTCCTTTTCGATTTCGCCGTTCCGCGGGGGGGCTGATCTCTGCTTCGCGATGCCGCAGATGTCGACGGACGCGACCATGGATGATGTGGAGCATTCCGATGATTCTTCACAACATGATCATCGAAGATGAGAGGGGGTTAAGATTGCCATGTTTCTATGATAATGTTGGCACCCGAGTTGTGCCCGAGAGAAACCCTGATCGGCTTGAAGCTTTTCTTGCAGGACATCGCGGCATTGAATGTGCTGAGACTCATCACCAGCTCACCCAAGATCTGATCGATCACCACTGGCAGTTGCATGGCCAATGATTCATTTTCTCTTCTTCTATGTGTGAAACATTGATTGGCAGTTCGGAAAACATTTTATTTGTGTTAAACATTGATTGTAATAATTAAGATTTTTATTGTGTGCTTTGAACATTTTATTTGTGTGAAAACATTGATTGTAATAATTAAGATTATTATTGTGTGGTTTGATAATTTTATGCAATGTGATGAGATGTTGCGTTGATATGCAAAATTTCCAAAACCCTGTTTTGTGAGGGGCCAAAAGCTCGTGCGAGCTAGCAGACCCCCTACCCCCACCCGTAAAACAGAATATTCTGTTTTACGGGGTGGGAGTAGGGGGTCTGCTAGCTCGCACGAGTTTTTGGCCGGCGAAATGCGTATACAGGGCCCTCTGCACACGTTTTAGGGGGCGAAAACATAAGGGGTCTGTTAGACATGCTCTAAGGGCATCTCCAGTCGTTCGGCCCCCCAGGTTTCAGATCGGCGTTTTTCAGCGATAGCGACGGGCCGCACCAAAATCTGGGGTGGGCGATTTCACCAGCCGTTCGGCCGCCCAGAAAAGAAACCGGCGATATCATTTGAAAGTTCATCTTCCCGCCCCAAAAATATAGCCCTAGTTCGGCGATCAGCAGCCATAGTTTCGGGCGATCATATTACAAAAAACGCCACAGGTGGACGATCAAATATAGTCCAGATCGAATCACACAGACGGGCGCGCGCGACGTGGGCAAACGTAGGCGATCAGTCAGAAGCGTCGGCCGGCGTCGGAGCAGGCGGCGATCTCGGCCCAGCATCCTCCAGGTCGATGACGGCGTCAGAGTGGACGGCGGGCGCGGCATCCTTGTCGACGACGGGCGCGTCATTCTCCAGGTCGACGACGGGCTCGGCATCCTTGTCGACGACGGTCGCGGCATCCTGCAGGTCGCCGGTCTGATCTGTCCCCTCTGACACCACTGGCGTCTCGTCCACCTCGTCGTCTTCGCCCTGCTCCTCCGTCGCCTGCGTGCCGGAGCCTTCACCGTAGTCGCCACCGCCCTGCGCGAAGAACTCCCCGCTATGCTCGAGGAAGCCCGGGCTCGCCGCCGCCGCCATCGAGCCGGACGCGATGATCTCCTCCATGTAGCCGCCGCCATCGAGCCCGGCGAGAATCGCACGGCGGTGGGACGGGGAAACTGCGTAGCCCGGCGCGGCACCATACATCATCGACGGCGGGTGGTAGGGGAAGGTGAGGTTGGGGTTGAAACCTCCCAGGGAGTCGCCTTCGACGAACCAGGCAGGCGGCGGGTGCGGTGACATGCGTGGTGATGGCGACGGCGACTGCTTCCAGCCGGCGAACCTGGGGCCGAGAGGGATCTTCTTCTTGGCGAGCGACACCGCGGAGGCGACCGGCGTAGGTGGCTCGTCCGGCGCGGTCTCCTTCTCCTCGTCCTCTAGCTCGTCTTCCTCGGCGGCGGCCTGCTCCTCCGCCTGCAGCTGCGCCATCAGCTGCCTCTGCCGCTGCGCTGCCTCCCTCCCCCGGCGCTTGATGTTGGTCGTTTCCAGGCGCGACCTCTCGGCGATCCACTCCTTGTTCGACATGCCGGGCGGCCGCTCCTTCGGCGCCCTCGGCTTGCGCGGTTTCTTGGCCGGTTCGGAGGCCGCGGGAATGGATACGGCGGTGGCGGCGGCGCGGGGACCGGTAAATCGGGCGGGAGCCATGGCGTCTAGATCTCGGGGGCGGGGGTAAATGGCGGGAATGGACCGGGGGGAGAGGTACATGTGGGGGGAAAAGTGGAGGGAAGCATCGAAAAAAGGGAGGGAAATCGTCTTCCGTCGCCGACAGGCGTGGCCCACGCGCGCATTTCGCCCCCCCCAAGCCGAACCCAGCGCGCTGGGTTCGGCCTCGGTTCGGCGGCGCCAAACGGCGCGAAAAACGGCGGAAAGCGGCGCTAAATCGGTTCCTGGGGGGGCGACTGGTGCGAAACGGCGCGAAACGGCGCGAAAAACGCCTCTTGGGGGGGCTCTGGGGGGACGGCTCGAGATGCCCTAACTTTTCAGCAAATAATCTCTCTCAAAAAAAAACTTTTCAGCCAATCAGGCTGGAAGACATTTAGTGGAACCGAGTAATGATTACACGAAATCACTATAGTTTTGTGCATCTCAGTTCATCATAATTTTTAGACATTTTAGTACAAAATCACATTTTTTTAGCTCATCTCCAACATAGAATACAAGTCAACGAGTTTGCCCACTTAATACCAAACCCGATAGGTCAGGCCCACATGTTAGGTCTGACGTGGCGCAAACTTGTCACGACCATTACGCCCACGTTGCCCGCGACATGTCAAGTTCACGTATCTGAAGTACCACCTCAACACCTCCTAGCCACACATCCTTGGCCAACTTCATGTCGGGTCCCTCGACTTCACAACGACGTGTCTGACTCGCCTAAAGAAGCAACCTTAGGGTTGGCGTTCAAGTGCACCCCTTCGAGGCGATGGTGGCTATGGTGTAGTGCGTGTGTGCGCCATGGACTCGGTTGTGTTGAAGCTCACATTTTAGGTGGCCGGTACTCCCACAAGGTTTCTAAACACAAGGATTTATGCTCGGGAGCATCGAGTCCACGGCAGCGCAGATGGTGGCAGACATAGCGGCGGTGGCACATCTTCGAGTAAGCCTGGTGAATCACTCAGAAAATATGTGCGGGGCTATCAGGAACCGGTGGGCATAGGCAGTCCCACCAGGCTATTTTTTACTCGTTGGACAAGTGTGCGGCATATTGAGCAGGTGTCAATTTCTCTGGTCGTGGAAGGTTCTAAACCACTCACATGCACGCTGACACAAGTGTGTGTGGCACGTACACGCGTAGGTGAGGGCTCTTGCAAAATAAAGACTTCCAGCAAGGTAGGCTCTAACTCGAACTCGATCACAAAAAGCGATGTGCGTGGCGAGGCGATGCCAACGACGGAGGACGAGGAGTGCACATGGAATCCTTCCATTCCAACTCACTTACTAGTGGAGAATATCTACCTTATAAAATGCTCTCCACCTCTCCCAATTAGCAACGTGCGACTAAATTTAGTCCCACTTGCACTTACACATGATGGGACCTATGAGATTTCAGGATTTGTGGACTAGATAAAGCTAACTCGGTCTATTAAACCAATAATTTCGATCGTCCATTTTAGGTTTCCCTTAAAAAGTTTTGAAGGCCAAACTGGTATAAGTAGCTTGGATGGGACGATTTTTTTTTGCGAATTTATAAGATTTTGGTTCTAATCGTTAATCGGTCATGCTACTCGATAACTGTTTGATTAAATAAGAAATCTGACCGGATGATATCAAATCCTTCATCATGACTTAGGTTATGATATCTCGATAGATATACATTAAGATTGCCCTATCTTATTTAAACTACTTCCTCTGTTCGCTTATATAAGATATGGTACATATTTTATAAATGAAGTGTATATAGACATATTTAATGTGTAGATTCATGTATTTTAATATAAATATAGATTAAACTAAAATATGTATCACGCCCGTTAGAGCCTGCTTGGATGGCTGTTTATGTCGCACCCGGACTTTTAGAGGATACACACAACCCGCTAAATAGTAGATAATTGGCTTACGGGGCCTATCTGCACCCGCATCTCAATATGAGTAGGCCGACACGTAAACGTGTGACAACCATTCTCTACTATTCATCGTCTGTGAAATCATCCAATAGGAATCCGAATACTTCCATTGGCGTACTTCATAACATACACACATGGTACGTCAACGGCATTTGAACAAGTGATATGACAACAAATCTCTAAGACACAAAGAAATAAAAATAAGTGGCAAAAGCTCTCACTAGAGCAAAGATAGCAAATACAGTCATACAGAGGACACATGTCCCAACAAGTCATCATTACATCACAGCGGAAGCACAAAAAGTGTCTGACTACAGACAAGAACCAAATAGGCCTAAGAGGCCGGAAACGAAAAGAACGGAGCCCATTCACGAAGTCTCGGATCCTGCCCGGGGTCCGCTATCTACTCGTCAGCAGCCTCATCATACTCCACGTAGTAGCCACCATGGGGATCCTCGGAAACGTAGTCTGCAGAACCAGCAGCCCCAAAGGGGTCAGTACGGACGAGTACTGGCAAGCAAGACGCACAAGATACCAAAGTGTACCCGACAACACCAAGTACAGATGCTTTGGGTTCAACGGAAGATAGGTGATACAAAGGTGCGGCAGCGGGCTGCACTAACCAACTACAGAGACACGCTACAACATCCGGCTAAAAGAAAGGGATAAGATAGCGCATCGGAGCCAACTACCACTAACCTCAAACAAACCCATCATGGATCTCGCCCATTATCCAAAGAAGCAATCCGAGGATAACCCACACAGTTGGATTAATGAAGGTTCAGATTATTGTGACAATATGCCTATTACTAGTCAAATTATTATTAATTAGGTGTAAGTTGTCGGAGTACTTGTTAGCCAGCACTTTCACCAAGTCGTCACATAACCGCGGACAACACGGCTTCTCGAGAAGATTCATCTCTGCAGGGTGTGCTCCAGTACCCGTACACACTCGAGCCACCAACTAAAACTCAGGTGGACTCAACACGACTCGAACCATCTCTGCAACCTGTCCTAGGAGCCACGGAGCTATAAGGTCCCGGCCAGTCCGACCTAACCTAAGCGCAAGGGTGAAAACCACACCCCCCCGGCACCACAGGCCTCGCCCTATATGTATGCGTCATCAACATCATCATAATCATCAACCATGGGTGCGACCCATTCATGCGTATGCGCAAATGGAACACCCGAACTAAGTGTGGCTCTTCGGACAAACTACGGATCAGGTCAAGTCGAGGGGGGTTCCATACGACCACCCGGATGCGGTGAGCACGCTCATCATGGATCAGAGGACAAGACCCTTTTCCTAATTAGGGTCGACACTAGCAGGCTTCAAAACCCTAACCCGGGCCTCCTGCCGGTGCCTTATCATCAAATTATTATTACCCCAAACATTAACATGATATTGATTATAACAAGCCCATCTACCAAACTAAACAGGTGATAAGATAAATGACAACAAGACTCGAGCACAAACAAACCTAAGCATGATACTACGACACAGGCTAACAAACAACAAGGTTGTAGGTGTGGGGGTGAGGCTATATTCATGGCTGCAGGATGACATGTGATAGGATCGGAACACAAGCAACGAATCATAAGGCTAACAGATTAGACAACGGAAAGTATCGGTATCAAGTGTGGAACGGACACAATGGTTCATGTGAGTAAATACTTGCCTGCAAACTCAGTAGCCTGGTACTGGGCTAACTCCTCTGAAGTGGTATCGTAAACCTCGTCTGTCTCAACGTCGTCGTCTATTCGAGAAGAAGCAAAACAAACAACGGAGAGAGACGGACAATCAATAACATGGCATAATGCACAATCATGGGATGATGCATGACATTTTAATTGGTGCAACAAGATAAGCTAAGATCATCTACACAAAATGAAATGGGTTCCGATGCATAAGCTAATGCAATTGGAGGTTACCCATATGCATAAATACAAGGGTTATCTACAAGACCATAGGTTTTAAGGGTGTTAAACATGCATGCCATAATGCTAACAGAACGCTTATGCTCTCCTCTACAAATTGATACCAAGTTTGCACAATTTGAATAAGTAAAACAAAACTTATGCCTTTAACAAGTTTTAATAAGGAGTAGAACAAACTAATTATTTCCACCGGTTTTATTACTCAAAACAGTGAACAAAAGTGTTGGTTAGATAGCTTATGAAATTCTGAACAAAATAGACTTAAAGTTTACAATATTTGGGTTAAAATTGAGCAAGTTATGGATGTTTTAATCCTAGAACAGAAGTGCTAACGTGCAGCCTGTGCTGGAATTCAGAATTGATGTCTGTGCCACGCTCAGTAAAATCAAAATAAAAGGAAGGGATTCAGCGGACTCGAATCAGAGACCTCCTGAAAGGTTACGCGCGCTCGAACCGCTGGGCTGCTGCTCGACTTGTGATAGGATATGGTGCAGACGTAAGATCAAGTGTGACCCTGGCGCTGCGCGCGGTAAAACAAGAAAAAGGCGGCTTATTCCGCGCGGGGGGAGACTCGAACCCACGCCCTCGGGTGTGCGCGCATGGGGCTTGTGCCACTGGGCTGGTGCTCGGGTTGTGAAGGAATACAGATCTGATGGAAGGTAAAGTGTAACAAAGGGATGGACGGGAAAACTGAAGAACGCATCTATCTGCACTCTACGGATCGACGAAGATGGACGGGAAAACGTCGGCGACAACCAGGGGCGGGCGACGACGTTGTCTGTACGTGCCGTACCGCGTGCATGGGCGTGTGGAGGGGAAGGGAAAGGAGTGGAGGGGGTGCTCACCCTGGGCTGGTCGGCGACGAAGGAACGGAGGAGGAGGACGCGTTCGCGCGGCAGGGACAAGAGCTCGCCAGGGAAGAAGAGCTCGACGGCGTCGTCGCTGCAGTCCGCCTCCGGCCGCGGTTCCTTCGTCAAAATTGGAGATGGCACTCTCCTGGTTCCATTCCCGCTGAGACCACGGCCTATCGACGAGCACGACGACCGCGCCACCCTCTCCAACTTCCGGCCATGGTGGGTGCTCTCTCTCTCGATGGTTCAGAAAAACAGGGAGGAAGGAGAGCGATCAAGAGGAGAAAGGTTGGTGGCGGCAAGGAGGAAGGAGGAAGGGGCTAGGGTTTGGGGTGTGGATGGCTTTAAGTAGAGGGGAAAGGGGAGAGGAGGAGGAGACGTGGAGGCAGGGAAACCACAGAAGCTCACCTGCTCCTCGTGCCCTCTGTTCCGTACGAGGAAGAAGACAACCAAGGGGTATTGGGCTGGATTGGGCCCAACTAGGCTGCCACCCCCCTTTTCTTTTCTTTTTATTATCCCTTTCTTCTTTTTTGTAGAAAGGAAAGAGAAGGAGAAAGAAAGGGTTTTTGGGATCCAAAAATTATGGTGATAATTTTTTAAAAGTTCCTTATTGAAAAAGCCCAGTTGCACCAACTTTTGTTTTTCAAAATTTTAAATATTTGTTGCTGTTTGAAATTTAAATGAATTTGCTTGAATGTTTGCAATAATTGAATTATTTGAAAATTACCCAAGTCACTTATTTGGAAAATCAAGTTTATGGAAAACAATTAAATTGTTTGATTTGAATATTTTATTTGAAAAGGTTCTAACAGACCAAGTGAGAAACATGTTGATTTCAATTTATTTGAAATTTGAAATTCCACACATGATGACATGATGCATTAATTAGAAATCAAGAAACAACATTGCAAAAGGGGAATTTTCATACTTGGGATGTTACAAAACGCCCCCCCTGAAGGAATCGCGCCCCGAGATTCCTACTGAGAAGAGAAAAGGTCCGGATACTTCTTGCGAAGATCCTCTTCGGTCTCCCACGTTGCCTCTTTATCAGAATGATGAGACCACTGCACTTTTAAGAACTTGGTGCTCTTGTTGCGAGTTTTGCGCTCGGTCTCGTCGAGAATGCGAATAGGGTGCTCCTCATAAGAGAGGTCTTCTTGCAGTTCAATGGAATCATGATCAACTGCACGACCTGGATCTTTGAAGCACTTCTTGAGCTGTGACACGTGAAAGACATCGTGCACCTTGGATAGCTTTTCTGGAAGTTCAAGACGATAGGCATTTTCTGCACGCCTTGAGAGAATGTTGAAGGGACCAATATAACGTGGAGCAAGCTTTCCCTTGACACCAAAACGATGAGTGCCTCTGAGAGGAGTGACACGGAGGTAGGCCTTGTCTCCAGCTGCATAGACCATGTCCCTGTGTTTGCTGTCATAGTAGCTTTTCTGACGAGACTGAGCAATCTTCAGATTGTCACGAATGATGCGAACTTTCTCTTCGGCCTCCTTAACAATGTCAGGGCCTAAGAGTGAACGTTCGCCAGCTCCAGACCAATTGATTGGACTCCTGCATCTGCGGCCATAGAGAGCCTCGAAAGGTGCCATGCCTAGACTTGCCTGAAAGCTGTTGTTGTAGGAGAATTGAGCATATGGAAGACATTCCTCCCATTTCATTCCAAACGAGAGAGCACATGCCCTGAGCATATCCTCGAGAATCTGATTGACTCTTTCGACTTGCCCTTGATACTGAGGATGATAGGCTGTGCTGAACAAAAGCTTGGTGCCCAAAGATTCTTGAAAGCTTTTCCAGAAATGAGAAGTGAAGATGCTTCCACGGTCTGAGCTTATTTCTAGCGGAACACCATGAAGAGTAACAATCTTTGTTGTATAGAGTTCTGCCAATTGACTAGCTGAGATTGTCTCTTTGACAGGAAAGAAGTGAGCAACCTTGGAGAGGCGATCAATGACAACGAAGATTGCATCATTGCCTTTCTTTGACTTTGGAAACCCAGTGACGAAGTCCATTTCAATCATGTCCAATTTCCACTCAGGAATTTTTAGAGGTTGGAGAAGACCAGCTGATTTCTGATGAACTGCTTTGACACGTTGACAAACATCACATTCAGAGACATAACGAGCAATTTCTCGCTTCATTCTTGTCCACCAATAGACTTGCTTGAGATCCTGGTACATCTTTGTACATCCAGGATGTATGGAAAGAGGAGTATCATGAGCCTCCTTGAGAATCACATCTTTCAGGCTTTGGATTTCGGGAACTGCAATGCGTCCTTGGAAAACACTGTTCCCTTGTCATCAATTGAGAAGCACTCATACTTCACATTGCCTGCTTTGATGTTCTTTGTGATCTTCTTGATCTCAGCATCACGAAATTGTTCAGAACGAATATTGTCCTCAAGCGTTGGACTGGCTGTCAAGTTTGCAAGATAGCCTTGAGGAACAAGTCCAAGATTCAGCTTTTGGAATTCTTCGTGAAGAGGAGGTTGGCTTTCCATGATCATGAGATTGTTGCAATAGGACTTGCGATTGAGAGCATCGGCCATAACATTAGCCTTGCCTGGAGTGTCGGAAATGGTGAGATCGAAGTCTTTGATCTTCTCAATACATCTCCTTTATCTGAGTTTCAGGTCTGGCTGACTGAAGATGTACTTTAGACTCTTGTGGTCAGAAAAGATCTCAGTGCGATTACCCAACAAGTATTGTCTCCATTTCTTGAGGGCAAACACAACTGCTGCGAGTTCAAGGTCATGAGTGGGATAATTGAGCTCATGTGTGTTCAATTGACGAGAAGCATAAGCCACAACTTGACGTTCTTGCATGAGAACTGCACCTAGACCTTGGAGAGAAACATCACAGCATATTTGGAAAGGTTTGGAAGGATCTGGGCCAACCAGAACTGGTGTAGAATTGAGTTTAGTCTTCAGGAGATTGAAGCTTTCATCACATTGTGGAGACCAGACGAACTTCTTGTCCTTCTTTGTGAGGTCAGTGAGAGGTTTGGCAATCTTGGAGAAGTTTGGGACGAAGCGACGACAATAGCTAGCCAAACCAAGAAAACTTCTGACTTGCTTCACCGTTTTAGGCGGTTTCCAATCACCAATGGCCTTAACCTTTTCTGGGTCAATAGCTATGCCCTTGGTAGAGATGACATGACCAAGATAAACGACTTCGGAAATCCAGAACTCACATTTGGAAAACTTGGCATAGAGGCGATGCTCGCGAAGCTTCATGAGAGTGAGACGAAGATGTTCTTCATGCTCTTTCTCGGATTTGGAGTAGACAAGAATATCATCAAGATATACCACAACGAACTTGTCGAGGTATTCATGGAAGACAGAATTCATGAGTCGAGAGAAGGTCGCCGGTGCATTGGTGAGACCAAAGGACATGACGGTGTATTCATAGCGACCGAAGCGAGTGACAAAGGCTGTCTTTGGAACATCCTCTTTTCTGATCTTTATTTGATGGTAACCCATTCTCAAGTTGTAACATCCCAGTGTTTGGGAGGTTATAAGGATCTAAATTTAATATGTGCATTTGCAAAGCATGCATCTAAAAGTACGGGAAATTTTGGCGCGAAAGTTTAAACAAATCAAAGTGACCAAAGTTTCACTTGACATGATGAAATAGGTCTAGTTCATCTAGTCAAGAGTGCATTTGGGATGATCTTTATAACATAGTATCTTTACAAACCAAATCATCTGATTACACAAACCATAATTGGTTGTGACCAACACAAACTCTCAACAAACTAAACCACAAGTCTTTAAGTGACTTGGGATAATTCACTAGGTACCTAGAACTCAAAGAGGGGTGAGTATCCAAATCAAACATCTGATGAACATACTTCCACCAATGAGTAATACACAATTGAACCATCTCATCAATAGAGGTGTTATGTCCTCTCCAACAATAACCCTTAAGTTATCAACCATTCACCCCACATATGTCCAAATTATTAAGTAACTACTAAGTGAACCTTCACAAGTAAATAACAAAGGTTCAACAGAACACAAGTGATACAAACAAGTGTTAACCCAAGTCCCACAAGTGGGAAGTAACTTAATTATCATTAATTATATATTCATCGAATATGTACATATCTCCTCAACCATAAAAGAAGTATCTAAAAGAAGTAATAAATCTTCTTAAACTACTTCTAAACCTTGATCATCACATATGATCTTTCCAAACCTCTATGTCTGTATCATGAACACAAATGAATAATATAAAATTACAACATAGCACCCTGAGTAACCAATTAACAACCAAGATCAAAGACATTAAGCTCAATCACTTTCACATGCTCATTGTTTCAATCATTTCATACAAGTGAGCATATGAAATCTTAACACCTCAATGAACTACTTGATCCACTTACCATTAAGTCATCAATCCATAAGCATTTGACACCTCTACTCAAGCCTAACAATTCCACAACTGAAGTATCTCTGGATGCAAGTAATGAATAACAACAAGATATAACCTCTAGTAGAGGAAGTAAATTGAAAACTAAGTAAACCAATCTTGTATGATATAAGAACATATCTTATGGGAAATAAAATAAGAAGTTTATGGAAGGATAATAAAATCATGAAGTAACTCTTAATCTAGATCTTGTTATGTTGTCTAGACCATTCCATCTTGTTCTCAATCTTCTCTAAATCATTCTGCAAGAGAAGCAACTCACAAGAAAGGAGGAACTACCACACTTCAAGAAGATTATTTAGAGTGTGCTAGAAGTGCTACTCTAAGCTATTATAAGAGTACTTGGAAACTCTTATAACTTGATCTGATCATATTAACCCTCTTGAAATTGTGTGATACTCCAATGTTATTGTTATATAGAAGAAGTTTGGTAACAAGCCTGTACACCTTGTTAACAGATCACTTTTGTATACTCAAACAATTGAGTGTCATACACAAACAAACATAATGTTGAATAACCTAGTACATCTCAGTCTCTTGTATATGAAAAGTAATTTGGGGACAAGCCTTGCAAACTTGTCAACAGATTCTTCTTATATGCTTAAGGCTAACTGATGTCATAAACTACACCTACACTCAATTTATCATCAACCAATAGAAAGAATAACACCAAGGAACAAGGAACCATTATATAAGCATCTAAGTAAAATCTTTGCTTGGAATAACTGTTTGTTCTCACCACAAGGGTGAGATAGTTGAAGATTGAATCCAAGAGATGATATTACTTGAAATTGACACAAGGTGAAAACAGAGAGCTAGTATCAACTAGAGAGAAGAACATCAAGCAACAGAAGAGCACATGAAGCAACACTGCCTAAGTAAGGGAGCATAAGAATTTATCCAGAAAATCATTAGGATATAATAGAGAATCAATAACCTCTGTCAAGCTCATCAGAGATGAGGAACTAATAATAATATCTTTAATGGAAACAAATATTAAGTATGGGATAATAACAAGCCATTGCATCCACATGCCTTGATATGTGGAGGTAGATGAAAACAAGCTTAAAACCTTGTTTTCCAAATCCTTTTCACATGTAAGACTAACATAGGATAACAAAAACTCATCTACATATAACCATGTAAATTATTACATGTTTTAGAACAACCTTAGACAATATCCACAATTGAAACCTATGTGGAAAACAAGTAAATAATATTCCACAACCACACATTTTTTCCATTTTATCAAGTACTGAAAACAGCAAACATAGAATACACATACCTCAGTAAAATGTCAACCAATCTTGCTCAGAGTTTCAAATAGGAAAATAACAAGGTCCATAAAATAAAACAAATCTATTTCTTACTCAAAAGCATTGGGTATGTCATGGAACAAAATATCCTAATTGGGTGCATTTCATCACTATATATAAAAAACACTACTCACTAGTGATATCAAACCATTTTCCATAAGGGATTATTATTAAAAGTGTCCAACTATGATACACCACTTTGGTATCCACAAGATGGGAGTGTGTACTTTTATTAAATATGCTTTGGCATAATTTTAAGTCCATTAAATACATTAAAAGGAGAGAAAACCACAAAAATACTTAATCTAGCACCCTAAATAAAAAATATAAATATTCTTCACATTCACCAAAACAAAATATGGTGAGATGTAGAATTTGATAAGGAATTCAGATATATTTTTTATTAATTTTTCTGTTCACGGATAGGCCCTGAAAACATAGGTTTTATCTCAGTTTACATAAATAGAAGGACTTAAACGTGATTTCCGAAACTTTCAGGGGGGTATCAAAAGATGGCATTTCTTTTCTGAACCTTTCTTCTTCCTCCTGCCAGAAGGCAGAGGAGAAGATAGGGACGTCCACGCCATCGTTGCCACCTCTCCCTCGCCGCCGTTCCGCGGGTATAAAACGTGGAGAGGCGTCCGCATCTCTCCCTCTCACTCTCACTTCTCCTCGCTGCTCTCTCTTCCTCTCTGTACTGCACCCGACCGGAAACCCTAACCCAACCCGTACGGACCCCGTCGTCGCCGTCGATTCCGTCCAACCCGGGACGAGCTGAAGCCACCATCAGGTGCGCGAGGATCTCCTCTACCTCTCCACCAATTCCCGTTAGTTGGGAAGGTCGGAGCTCGCCGAATCGAAGCCATCCTCTCCGACGGCCGCGCCGCCATTTTTGCAAGCTCCAGTCGCCGTCGAGTCTTCTCCGGCCACCTCGACCCTTTCTTCATGCTCAGGGTGAGCTTGTGCGCCTCGTGGTGCTTTCCATTAAGATTCTAGCATTCTTAATCGTCGGGCCGCCGTTATCCGTGCCGTGCCGTCGCGCCACCGCTCGTCGCCGGCGAACCGGTGACCATTTGGTCACTCCGACACCATCCCTGCACTCACCGGGGTACCGTCTAGCTCTAGGAGGAATCGTATCATGCCAATTCGAGCTATATCGATAGATTGGTAGATCACAGAGGGAATCCCCTCTGTGGATGACGCAACCACGATGTCATCATGACGTCATATAATTCCTCTTTTATTTATTTTAGAATTAAAACTGGTTATGACAGCTGGGACCCACCTGTCAATTTGAATTCTGGCAGAAAATAAATAAAACTTGATAATTCAATAACTTTAATTCTATAAATCCGAAAAATATAAATAATATATCATATTAATCAGAAAAATAAAATCTATTTGATTATGAAATTTTCAAATGAATTTGATAAGTTCAAAATTAAATATTTTCTTTAATTAAATTAAATCATTTAAAATAAAGAAAAATAATAAATAATTCATAAAATCAGAAAAATACAAGTTATATACCAAAATGCTCAAAATGGCTTATACAACTCATCTATGATGTTTGTAAGTTCATTTGATCAAGTTTCATGTGTGCAATAGTTTGCTTAGTCATTTAATTAATTTAAAATTGAGAAATTAATAATTTATTCAAATATTTTCAGAAAAATAAAATGTTATATCAAATTAAAGAGAAAAGAATTTCCAATTCAAATATGTCAAAGATAAAACATTTAGTTTAACTTATAAACTTGTTTCTGTGGGTATAATGGAATTCGATAATATTCTATTATAACAGAAATAACTACCACACTATTATTTTCTTTACTAATAATATTCTCAGGTTTTCACACCTACTAAAACCTACCATCACAAATCATTAGAAAAATATTGTGATGATAGAGTTAGTTATACTAGTTCACCATTTTCAATTTAACTCCTTGTCATCAGCTCTACACTTTTGGAAAATAAAACTAAACATGTTTGTTACCTTTTCAATAATTGTTTTCCATGTGTAATGGTCTCGTTACCTCACCAAGTTATAAACACTTCTACTCAAACATAATAACAAGTGTTTGTTAAATAAAAGTGAAACACATATAAATCTAAAGACAAAGTAATAACCACATCACCACAAGTAATGAAACAATTCACCTAAAAACCCGTGTGTATAAGTTATCGAATTAAACATGGCTTACACATGTAAGCTGGGGTATTTTCCAGGGTAATTCACGATGCATCTCATTACTATGCATGTATCATCTTGCCAGTGTTTTCTGTAGTCCTTACCGGGACTACTTTGCTATCTTTCAGATGTTTGGATTTCTCTACGCGACCCTCGAACCCTAAAGACCTGGATTATTATTGTCATTATTTCAATCTCAGGCAAGTTCATCACTTGCTCATATCCTTTGCAGTACTTCATAACAAACTACTTGCAAAAACCCTATTGTATTATCACCTACTCTCAAAAGAATGCATGATCCTATTTTTATAATAATATGACTACTTGAATGACTACCCGAGTGGTAGTGTTCTGTTTGGTGGGCGGATGGAACCATGGTAAGATGAATAGGTCAAAGGAAGGTTTCATCTGCATGGGAACGTATTACCTAGGAATTAACAACAACTGCCGTCAGGATTCTTGCGCCGTAAATTCGCGTTGACCATGGATCTTTTGTGGGGGAAGTAAGTCAGTCGTGATACTTTTCTCGTTCGCATGTCAACGGACTGCCAGAGACGTACGCTGTAGGTCTTGCGGGACTACATGCACATGGGTGGGAGCCCTTACGTCCCACGGGCTCTGGGGTCTATGAGTGTCTGCCAGGGGCGCGTAGATCTCCATCGTGAGGGGTGGAATCAGGCGTTCAACCTGCTGGCAGAAATGGGTGGGCATGCGTTGTGCGGAGAAGCACGGTTTGGCTTGGACCAACTACCGGGCCCCACACCTGAGTGGGAGTGGACAGGATCTCGAGCCTGGTTGTGCAACATGGTCTTGGTCGTCCATGGGTAAAGTAACGCACCTCTGCAGAGTGTAAAAGGATGTGACATGTTACCCCTTGTTCCGGGAAGGAGCTGCGAACGCCGCAGGAAAGGCATCTCCATGAAAGTTCTAATCCTGTGAAGATCTGGCGGGCATAGTTTTCAGAATTAAGAGCAACCTCTTGAAGAAAGTTTTACAAAACCTTGCATTACTTTATGACTCTTTCGAGTCTAAAGCTGTAGTTAGTGCATCAACCACCCACTATATATCATGAACTTGCTGAGTAACGCTCGTTACTCATTCTATCCCGTTTGACCCCTGCTTAGAGTTGAAGCCTATGGAAGTTGTCATCGAGAAGCCATCGCTGTCTAAGGAAGCTAGGTGAGGTCTTATACTACTTACCCAGTAAAGCATCATCATCAACAACGCTGATGGAGGAGAAGCTATCTAGGTGTAGGTAGAGTCCATTCTTGGACTTAGCATTTACAAGCCATATTTTAGGGCTGACATCAGCTGTAGTGGATTAGTTCTGAGCTAGAGTTCTTCTCCGGCTTGGAGCTTCGAATTGCTTCTTCTGATGTTTCATTTGCATGAGATCTTCTTGGTTCGTCAAAGAGATTCTCAAGATTTTGTAATGAAGTTTGTATCCTATAGCTTTGCTTGGCCCTGCTGTGTTTCTGTTGTACCACTCTGAGAGATGTAATATTCACGGATAAGTCCTTCTGTGAGTATCATGTCACCGACTTGCGCACTACACATGCAGTGGTGTGCTGGGTCACCACAGGTGGTATCAGAGCGAAGCGACCTTAGGTTTAAAACCTTTTAGGAGATCTGTAGGATGGTAAAGACTATAGGAAGCCATCTTATCTAAACCATATTTCCTACAACTATGACAATCATTTACTTGAGAATGATAAGATCATACTTGTATAGAATGTTCTTACTCAACTTGAGTAAATATACTTATCTATTATCTTTATACCTAGGTATGAATAGTTAGAAGTCTAGTGTGTATCAGTGTTATTGGGAAAAAGAGTGTTCTGACATAGTCAGAGATGTTTAAGTCAAAGTGATGATTACCCCATTCTATGAATGAATAGGATGGAGTAGAACATGGTATAGATTAAGTATAGGAGTCATTCAGAAGGAATATTTGAGAATCATGAAGATTTATTAAACTATGGTGACTATGGGGTAAATACCATATTCCTAGTTGTCAAGTCCAGAGGTGAATTAGTATAGTATAGTGTAGAATTAGGAGAAGGCATAAATACTGATGGAAGCTACATTACTACTCCTACGATGTGATCAACACCATGAAGGATCAACAGATGCCATGAGAAGCTGGTCATAACCAAGATGAGTTAATTCAATTAACATGGTACTTAGTCCTATATGGAACCAAGTTAGACAACAACTATTGTAGGAACATTTTGTCTTGGTTTATTCCATTGCAATAAGGCATGCAACTGGAGTAATTACCTGGGCAAACAGTGGTTGTGTAGACTAGGATAACAAGGTAATATATACCTAATTGTAGTGTACAACATTTAAGAGCCTTGGTACTTGAGATGTTTTACCCTAAGTACTGTTATTTCACGGGCTTTTGATGCATGAGTGATAACTGCATTTGGGATTTATTGGATCTTATTTGGATCTTTGATTGACTAGATCTGTGCATGAAGTTGGAACCCGATGTGCATATGCATGTGCAAACATTGAGTTCTATCTTGATGCTACTGGTCTAGAGGGTATATAATTAGTATGAGAGCGGTCTGAAATCTCAGCTGATTGAAACAACCACCAAAGCTCTAGAAGACTAGAAAGTCAAGAAGGCAGAAATCAATAAAGCACCGATGGGAATGGACCCTATTCCATACTTTGCTTGGAGTTGGTGTCATACTTCATCAACACATGGAGATATACCACAAGTGATGCCAAGAAAATAACATGAGTAGTTATATCTTAAAAGGAAACATGTAGAAGTTTGATAAATAAACTTATAGAGTTGTCCCATAGAAGTCAAAACTCAAATATGTAGAAAGACCATAGGAAGTAACTCGTGGAATAGGTTATAGTCACCTATAGGAAAGAGTTAAAACTCGAGGAAACTCGAAGATATTTTTACTAATTAGAAGAGTCTAAGTCAGTGTACACTACTGTGTACAAGATTCTTTGAAAAATATTTGTCTTGAGACCATTAGACTGAACCAAATGGAGTCCAGACCATAGACAATATCCAGGATATCGGAAGAATAATATTGGTTATTCATCACCTGGTGGATGTACCAATTGTTCTTCGGAAAGTTATGAGAGATAGGAAATCATACCTATTCATCGGAGAATGAAACTTGGTATCCACTATATGGTGGAAATACCACGTGTTCTTCGTAAGACTATTAGGAAGGCCTAGTAACAAAACAGAGTTGTTATAGCAACATGCTAGATATTAGATCATTACGCAAGAAAGTGGAAGGTGAACAATCAAGACAAGAGGCTACACATGCCAAGGACAACACAAGAAAACAGATGTGAATATTCAACGGTCTACAGAAGTTCTCTCTACCTATCTTTACGTGAGAGAGGTTGAACTTCGGGACGAAGTTCTTGTTAAGGGGGAGATACTGTAACATCCCAGTGTTTGGGAGGTTATAAGGATCTAAATTTAATATGTGCATTTGCAAAGCATGCATCTAAAAGTACGGGAAATTTTGGCGCGAAAGTTTAAACAAATCAAAGTGACCAAAGTTTCACTTGACATGATGAAATAGGTCTAGTTCATCTAGTCAAGAGTGCATTTGGGATGATCTTTATAACATAGTATCTTTACAAACCAAATCATCTGATTACACAAACCATAATTGGTTGTGACCAACACAAACTCTCAACAAACTAAACCACAAGTCTTTAAGTGACTTGGGATAATTCACTAGGTACCTAGAACTCAAAGAGGGGTGAGTATCCAAATCAAACATCTGATGAACATACTTCCACCAATGAGTAATACACAATTGAACCATCTCATCAATAGAGGTGTTATGTCCTCTCCAACAATAACCCTTAAGTTATCAACCATTCACCCCACATATGTCCAAATTATTAAGTAACTACTAAGTGAACCTTCACAAGTAAATAACAAAGGTTCAACAGAACACAAGTGATACAAACAAGTGTTAACCCAAGTCCCACAAGTGGGAAGTAACTTAATTATCATTAATTATATATTCATCGAATATGTACATATCTCCTCAACCATAAAAGAAGTATCTAAAAGAAGTAATAAATCTTCTTAAACTACTTCTAAACCTTGATCATCACATATGATCTTTCCAAACCTCTATGTCTGTATCATGAACACAAATGAATAATATAAAATTACAACATAGCACCCTGAGTAACCAATTAACAACCAAGATCAAAGACATTAAGCTCAATCACTTTCACATGCTCATTGTTTCAATCATTTCATACAAGTGAGCATATGAAATCTTAACACCTCAATGAACTACTTGATCCACTTACCATTAAGTCATCAATCCATAAGCATTTGACACCTCTACTCAAGCCTAACAATTCCACAACTGAAGTATCTCTGGATGCAAGTAATGAATAACAACAAGATATAACCTCTAGTAGAGGAAGTAAATTGAAAACTAAGTAAACCAATCTTGTATGATATAAGAACATATCTTATGGGAAATAAAATAAGAAGTTTATGGAAGGATAATAAAATCATGAAGTAACTCTTAATCTAGATCTTGTTATGTTGTCTAGACCATTCCATCTTGTTCTCAATCTTCTCTAAATCATTCTGCAAGAGAAGCAACTCACAAGAAAGGAGGAACTACCACACTTCAAGAAGATTATTTAGAGTGTGCTAGAAGTGCTACTCTAAGCTATTATAAGAGTACTTGGAAACTCTTATAACTTGATCTGATCATATTAACCCTCTTGAAATTGTGTGATACTCCAATGTTATTGTTATATAGAAGAAGTTTGGTAACAAGCCTGTACACCTTGTTAACAGATCACTTTTGTATACTCAAACAATTGAGTGTCATACACAAACAAACATAATGTTGAATAACCTAGTACATCTCAGTCTCTTGTATATGAAAAGTAATTTGGGGACAAGCCTTGCAAACTTGTCAACAGATTCTTCTTATATGCTTAAGGCTAACTGATGTCATAAACTACACCTACACTCAATTTATCATCAACCAATAGAAAGAATAACACCAAGGAACAAGGAACCATTATATAAGCATCTAAGTAAAATCTTTGCTTGGAATAACTGTTTGTTCTCACCACAAGGGTGAGATAGTTGAAGATTGAATCCAAGAGATGATATTACTTGAAATTGACACAAGGTGAAAACAGAGAGCTAGTATCAACTAGAGAGAAGAACATCAAGCAACAGAAGAGCACAGGAAGCAACACTGCCTAAGTAAGGGAGCATAAGAATTTATCCAGAAAATCATTAGGATATAATAGAGAATCAATAACCTCTGTCAAGCTCATCAGAGATGAGGAACTAATAATAATATCTTTAATGGAAACAAATATTAAGTATGGGATAATAACAAGCCATTGCATCCACATGCCTTGATATGTGGAGGTAGATGAAAACAAGCTTAAAACCTTGTTTTCCAAATCCTTTTCACATGTAAGACTAACATAGGATAACAAAAACTCATCTACATATAACCATGTAAATTATTACATGTTTTAGAACAACCTTAGACAATATCCACAATTGAAACCTATGTGGAAAACAAGTAAATAATATTCCACAACCACACATTTTTTCCATTTTATCAAGTACTGAAAACAGCAAACATAGAATACACATACCTCAGTAAAATGTCAACCAATCTTGCTCAGAGTTTCAAATAGGAAAATAACAAGGTCCATAAAATAAAACAAATCTATTTCTTACTCAAAAGCATTGGGTATGTCATGGAACAAAATATCCTAATTGGGTGCATTTCATCACTATATATAAAAAACACTACTCACTAGTGTTATCAAACCATTTTCCATAAGGGATTATTATTAAAAGTGTCCAACTATGATACACCACTTTGGTATCCACAAGATGGGAGTGTGTACTTTTATTAAATATGCTTTGGCATAATTTTAAGTCCATTAAATACATTAAAAGGAGAGAAAACCACAAAAATACTTAATCTAGCACCCTAAATAAAAAATATAAATATTCTTCACATTCACCAAAACAAAATATAGTGAGATGTAGAATTTGATAAGGAATTCAGATATATTTTTTATTAATTTTTCTGTTCACGGATAGGCCCTGAAAACATAGGTTTTATCTCAGTTTACATAAATAGAAGGACTTAAACGTGATTTCCGAAACTTTCAGGGGGGTATCAAAAGATGGCATTTCTTTTCTGAACCTTTCTTCTTCCTCCTGCCAGAAGGCAGAGGAGAAGATAGGGACGTCCACGCCATCGTTGCCACCTCACCCTCGCCGCCGTTCCGCGGGTATAAAACGTGGAGAGGCGTCCGCATCTCTCCCTCTCACTCTCACTTCTCCTCGCTGCTCTCTCTTCCTCTCTGTACTGCACCCGACCGGAAACCCTAACCCAACCCGTACGGACCCCGTCGTCGCCGTCGATTCCGTCCAACCCGGGACGAGCTGAAGCCGCCATCAGGTGCGCGAGGATCTCCTCTACCTCTCCACCAATTCCCGTTAGCTGGGAAGGTCGGAGCTCGCCGAATCGCCATCCTCTCCGACGGCCGCGCCGCCATTTTTGCAAGCTCCAGTCGCCGTCGAGTCTTCTCCGGCCACCTCGACCCTTTCTTCATGCTCAGGGTGAGCTTGTGCGCCTCGTGGTGCTTTCCATTAAGATTCTAGCATTCTTAATCGTCGGGCCGCCGTTATCCGTGCCGTCCCGTCGCGCCACCGCTCGTCGCTGGCGAACCGGTGACCATTTGGTCACTCCGACACCATCCCTGCACTCACCAGGGTACCGTCTAGCTCTAGGAGGAATCGTATCATGCCAATTCGAGCTATATCGATAGATTGGTAGATCACAGAGGGAACCCCCTCTGTGGATGACGCAACCACGATGTCATCATGACGTCATATAATTCCTCTTTTATTTATTTTAGAATTAAAACTGGTTATGACAGCTGGGACCCACCTGTCAATTTGAATTCTGGCAGAAAATAAATAAAACTTGATAATTCAATAACTTTAATTCTATAAATCCGAAAAATATAAATAATATATCATATTAATCAGAAAAATAAAATCTATTTGATTATGAAATTTTCAAATGAATTTGATAAGTTCAAAATTAAATATTTTCTTTAATTAAATTAAATCATTTAAAATAAAGAAAAATAATAAATAATTCATAAAATCAGAAAAATACAAGTTATATACCAAAATGCTCAAAATGGCTTATACAACTCATCTATGATGTTTGTAAGTTCATTTGATCAAGTTTCATGTGTGCAATAGTTTGCTTAGTCATTTAATTAATTTAAAATTGAGAAATTAATAATTTATTCAAATATTTTCAGAAAAATAAAATGTTATATCAAATTAAAGAGAAAAGAATTTCCAATTCAAATATGTCAAAGATAAAACATTTAGTTTAACTTATAAACTTGTTTCTGTGGGTATAATGGAATTCGATAATATTCTATTATAACAGAAATAACTACCACACTATTATTTTCTTTACTAATAACATTCTCAGGTTTTCACACCTACTAAAACCTACCATCACAAATCATTAGAAAAATATTATGATGATAGAGTTAGTTATACTAGTTCACCATTTTCAATTTAACTCCTTGTCATCAGCTCTACACTTTTGGAAAATAAAACTAAACATGTTTGTTACCTTTTCAATAATTGTTTTCCATGTGTAATGGTCTCGTTACCTCACCAAGTTATAAACACTTCTACTCAAACATAATAACAAGTGTTTGTTAAATAAAAGTGAAACACATATAAATCTAAAGACAAAGTAATAACCACATCACCACAAGTAATGAAACAATTCACCTAAAAACCCGTGTGTATAAGTTATCGAATTAAACATGGCTTACACATGTAAGCTGGGGTATTTTCCAGGGTAATTCACGATGCATCTCATTACTATGCATGTATCATCTTGCCAGTGTTTTCTGTAGTCCTTACCGGGACTACTTTGCTATCTTTCAGATGTTTGGATTTCTCTACGCGACCCTCGAACCCTAAAGACCTGGATTATTATTGTCATTATTTCAATCTCAGGCAAGTTCATCACTTGCTCATATCCTTTGCAGTACTTCATAACAAACTACTTGCAAAAACCCTATTGTATTATCACCTACTCTCAAAAGAATGCATGATCCTATTTTTATAATAATATGACTACTTGAATGACTACCCGAGTGGTAGTGTTCTGTTTGGTGGGCGGATGGAACCATGGTAAGATGAATAGGTCAAAGGAAGGTTTCATCTGCATGGGAACGTATTACCTAGGAATTAACAACAACTGCCGTCAGGATTCTTGCGCCGTAAATTCGCGTTGACCATGGATCTTTTGTGGGGGAAGTAAGTCAGCCGTGATACTTTTCTCGTTCGCATGTCAACGGACTGCCAGAGACGTACGCTGTAGGTCTTGCGGGACTACATGCACATGGGTGGGAGCCCTTACGTCCCACGGGCTCTGGGGTCTATGAGTGTCTGCCAGGGGCGCGTAGATCTCCATCGTGAGGGGTGGAATCAGGCGTTCAACCTGCTGGCAGAAATGGATGGGCATGCGTTGTGCGGAGAAGCACGGTTTGGCTTGGACCAACTACCGGGCCCCACACCTGAGTGGGAGTGGACAGGATCTCGAGCCTGGTTGTGCAACATGGTCTTGGTCGTCCATGGGTAAAGTAACGCACCTCTGCAGAGTGTAAAAGGATGTGACATGTTACCCCTTGTTCCGGGAAGGAGCTGCGAACGCCGCAGGAAAGGAAACTCCATGAAAGTTCTAATCCTGTGAAGATCTGGCGGGCATAGTTTTCAGAATTAAAAGCAACCTCTTGAAGAAAGTTTTACAAAACCTTGCATTACTTTATGACTCTTTCGAGTCTAAAGCTGTAGTTAGTGCATCAACCACCCACTATATATCATGAACTTGCTGAGTAACGCTCGTTACTCATTCTATCCCGTTTGACCCCTGCTTAGAGTTGAAGCCTATGGAAGTTGTCATCGAGAAGCCATCGCTGTCTAAGGAAGCTAGGTGAGGTATTATACTACTTACCCAGTAAAGCATCATCATCAACAACGCTGATGGAGGAGAAGCTATCTAGGTGTAGGTAGAGTCCATTCTTGGACTTAGCATTTACAAGCCATATTTTAGGGCTGACATCAGCCGTAGTGGATTAGTTCTGAGCTAGAGTTCTTCTCCGGCTTGGAGCTTCGAATTGCTTCTTCTGATGTTTCATTTGCATGAGATCTTCTTGGTTCGTCAAAGAGATTCTCAAGATTTTGTAATGAAGTTTGTATCCTATAGCTTTGCTTGGCCCTGCTGTGTTTCTGTTGTACCACTCTGAGAGATGTAATATTCACGGATAAGTCCTTCTGTGAGTATCATGTCACCGACTTATGCACTACACATGCAGTGGTGTGCTGGGTCACCACACAAGTCCAACTTGGAGAATATAGAGGCTCCAGCAAGTTGATCAAAGAGATCATCGATGCGAGGAATTGGATATTTGTTCTTGATGGTTTTCTCGTTAAGAGGACGATAGTCAACAACGAGTCTCTTTGTTTGATCCTTCTTTGCCACAAAGAGAGTTGGGCATCCCCAAGCCGAGGAACTAGGTTGAATGTAACCTTTTTCCATGTACATATCGATTTTCTCCTTTAACAATTTCAGTTCAGGAGGAGCTATCTTGTATGGATACTTGGAGATTGGAGCAGTGCCTGGTTCAAGTTCGATGACGAACTCAACAGCTCTGTCAGGAGGCATTCCTGGCAATTCTTCTGGAAAGACATCGGGGAAGTCACAAACCACCGGAACAGTTTCAATAGATGGTAGAGGATTTGCATTGAGAGTGTAGAGTTGAACAACTGGATTTTCAGCATGGAAGTAGACTATCTGGCCAGAAGGGTGTGTGATTTTGACAGACTTAGCGGGACAATCAATGACTGCTTTGTTGGCTACCAGCCAATCCATCCCAAGAATGACATCAATATCTGAAGAGTGGAGAGCTATCAGAGATGCCTGGAATGGAAGGTTTCCAATTGTGATCTCGATGTTCTGTCTAACTTTATTGCTTTGCCAGCTAGATCCCGGTGATTTCACTAGGAGAGGGATAGACAACTGTTCGAAGTTGATTTTACTGGTGTTTGCAAAGTTTTGAGAGATGAAGGAGTGTGAAGCACCAGAATCGAACAAGACTTTAGCATGAAACGAGTTCACAAGAAGTGTTCCCATTACAACCTCTGGAGATTCTTCTACTCCCTGGGCCTTGACATGGTTCACCTTGACGGTTCTCACGCCAAGCTCGTTGCTGTTGTAGCAACCCAACGGAGGACCACGTATTCTTGTCGGGGTTGACCTGTGGCGAGGTGGAGGTGGAAAGAGGTGCCTTTGCGGACACTTATCAGAATAGTGGCCCGGCTGTCCACACTTGTAGCATGTAACAACAGAACGAGGAGTTGTTGGACCTGGCTGAGATGGAGCACCTCCTGAAGATACCACTGGGGTGGGAGGGCGGGCAAGAAATCCTGCCGGGCTTGGCAAGCAGATGGGCGGTGTTGGAGTGGTATATGGAACCCAAACTCTTCGTTTTTGTGGAGGCATGATAGCTTTTGAGAGATTAGCCTATTCACGAGAGTGCTTACGAGATTCCTCAACCAAGTTGCGCCCATGCTCTTCATTTAGAGCGATGTTGATGAGGTCCTCAAAATTCTTGGCCTTGACGTTGGTGAGAGCATACTTGAGTTCCGGGTTGAGACCCCTGTGGAACTTTTCCATCTTTTTCGCTTTCGTGGAGACTTCATCTTCGGCGTAGCAAGCCAGGTGATTGAACTCTCTTTGGTATTCGAGAACGTCCAAATTGCCTTGTGTGAAAGAATAGAATTCCTCACGCATTCTCTCCATGAGCCCATCGGGAATGTGATGGCGCACGAAGGCTTGCTTGAAATCCTCCCATGTGATTGCCACACTAGGACCTCTCATTTATTGGAAGTTCTCCCACCAGGACATGGATTGTCCACGGAGAAGGTAGGTCACGTAAGGAACACGGTCCTCGTCAGCCACATGAGCTACCATAAGAGTACGGTTCATTTCACGGAGCCAGTCATCAGCATCCAATGGCTCGGAGGAGGTATCAAACGTGCGCGGATTGAGCTCAAGGAACTCCCGAATAGACACACGGGCGTTGCCATTATTCCAAAGGTCTTGGTTCTGCTGCATCTGCCTTATAACTTGTGTCATCTGAGACAGCACTTTCCCCATCTCGGGTGGCAGTGTGGGTTCTTCGTCAGCACCCTCCATCCTGAAGAGGATACCAAGGTTAACACACTAACCGGATAACAAAATCCAATATAAGTGCTTACAAGGCTTACTTCAGACGGTAAGAAGGTAGCATGGAGCAAATATATACTACCCTCAACGTTCACCATAAATGGTTCGCGTACCACACGGATAGCCGTGTTGAAGAAGAAAATCTCCGGAACAGAACGGATGGAGGTTAACAACGAATCAACAGATAAGTTGTTACAACGAAAGAGACGATTTGTGAAGGACGATATCGAAGCAACAACTGGGAAACAGGAGACCACAAACACCTGAGGTACTACGGAAAACCCCATCCGGGCTTCTAGAGGATCAATATCTACTGCTTAAGGAATAGAGGATCTGCTTCCGGGGCTTATTTGCCACCATTCTCAATCGTGAGTAGGCAACACGAAAATCGTGTCACAACCACCTCCATTCCTATGGTCTAGTAGATATAACCATCCTCGAGAAACCAGGATACGTGAAATCCTAACTTGAAAGTTTAGGTGAGAAGAGAAAAACAACGTTGCACTTCCTTACCAGAAAAGGGAGGGTGTGTGGGGAAAGAAATAAAAGAACAGAATTCCTACTCTCACGTTTCATTTTTCCTATATAGCTACAAAATAGTTTCTAGACTCAACTGCGACCAGTAAAAGGGATCCTACAGGCAGACAGAGTCTGATACCATTTGTCGCACCCGGACTTCTAGAGGATACACACAGCCCGCTAAATAGTAGATAATTGGCTTACGGGGCCTACCTGCACCCGCATCTCAATATGAGTAGGCCGACACGTAAACGTGTGACAACCATTCTCTACTATTCATCGTCTGTGAAACCATCCAATAGGAATCCGAATACTTCCATTGACGTACTTCATAACATACACACATGGTACGTCAACGGCATTTGAACAAGTGATATCACAACAAATCTATAAGACACAAAGAAATAGAAATAAGTGGCAAAAGCTCTCACTAGAGCAAAGATAGCAAATACAGTCATACAGAGGACACATGTCCCAACAAGTCATCATTACATCACAGCGGAAGCACAGAAAGTGTCTGACTACAGACAAGAACCAAATAGGCCTAAGAGGCCGGAAACGAAAAGAACGGAGCCCATCCACGAAGTCTCGGATCCTGCCCGGGGTCCGCTATCTACTCGTCAGCAGCCTCATCATACTCCACGTAGTAGCCACCGTGGGGATCCTCGGAAACGTAGTCTGCAGAACCAGCAGCCCCAAAGGGGTCAGTACGGACGAGTACTGGCAAGCAAGACGCACAAGATACCAAAGTGTACCCGACAACACCAAGTACAGATGCTTTGGGTTCAACGGAAGATAGGTGATACAAAGGTGCGGCAGCGGGCTGCACTAACCAACTACAGAGACACGCTACAACATCCGGCTAAAAGAAATGGATAAGATAGCGCATCGGAGCCAACTACCACTAACCTCAAACAAACCCATCCTGGATCTCGCCCCTTATCCAAAGAAGCAATCCGAGGATAACCCACACAGTTGGATTAATGAAGGTTCAGGTTATTGTGACAATATGCCTATTACTAGTCAAATTATTATTAATTAGGTGTAAGTTGTCGGAGTACTTGTTAGCCAGCACTTTCACCAAGTCGTCACATAACCGCGGACAACACGGCTTCTCGAGAAGATTCATCCCTGCAGGGTGTGCTCCAGTACCCGTACACACTCGAGCCACCAACTAAAACTCAGGTGGACTCAACACGACTCGAACCATCTCTGCAACCTGTCCTAGGAGCCATGGAGCTATAAGGTCCCGGCCAGTCCGGCCTAACCTAAGCGCAAGGGTGAAAACCACACCCCCCGGCACCACAGGCCTCGCCCTATATGTATGCGTCATCAACATCATCATAATCATCAACCATGGGCGCGACCCATTCATGCGTATGCGCAAATGGAACACCCGAACTAAGTGTGGCTCTTCGGACAAACTGCGGATCAGGTCAAGTCGAGGGGGGTTCCATACGACCACCCGGATGCGGTGAGCACGCTCATCATGGATCAGAGGACAAGACCCTTTTCCTAATTAGGGTCGACACTAGCAGGCTTCAAAACCCTAACCCGGGCCTCCTGCCGGTGCCTTATCATCAAATTATTATTACCCCAAACATTAACATGATATTGATTATAACAAGCCCATCTACCAAACTAAACAGGTGATAAGATAAATGACAACAAGACTCGAGCACAAACAAACCTAAGCATGATACTACGACACAGGCTAACAAACAACAAGGTTGTAGGTGTGGGGGTGAGGCTATATTCATGGCTACAGGATGACATGTGATAGGATCGGAACACAAGCAACGAATCATAAGGCTAACAGATTAGACAACGGAAAGTATAGGTATCAAGTGTGGAACGGACACAATGGTTCATGTGAGTGAATACTTGCCTGCAAACTCAGTAGCCTGGTACTGGACTAACTCCTCTGAAGTGGTATCGTAAACCTCGTCTGTCTCAACGTCGTCGTCTATTCGAGAAGAAGCAAACAAACAACAGAGAGAGACGGACAATCAATAACATGTCATAATGCACAATCATGGGATGATGCATGACATTTTAATTGGTGCAACAAGATAAGCTAAGATAATCTACACAAAATCAAATGGGTTCCGATGCATAAGCTAATGCAATTGGAGGTTACCCATATGCATAAATACAAGGGTTATCTATAAGACCATAGGTTTTAAGGGTGTTAAACATGCATGCCATAATGCTAACAGAACGCTTATGCTCTCCTCTACAAATTGATACCAAGTTTGCACAATTTGAATAAGTAAAACAAAACTTATGCCTTTAACAAGTTTTAATAAGGAGTAGAACAAACTAATTATTTCCACCGGTTTTATTACTCAAAAGTGTGTGGTTAGATAGCTTACGAAATTCTGAACAAAATAGACTCAAAGTTTACAATATTTGGGTTAAAATTGAGCAAGTTATGGATGTTTTAATCCTAGAACAGAAGTGCTAACGTGCAGCCTGTGCTGGTGATAAGATAAATGACAACAAGACTCGAGCACAAACAAACCTAAGCATGATACTACGACACAGGCTAACAAACAACAAGGTTGTAGGTGTGGGGGTGAGGCTATATTCATGGCTGCAGGATGACATGTGATAGGATCAGAACACAAGCAACGAATCATAAGGCTAGCAGATTAGACAACGGAAAGTATCGGTATCAAGTGTGGAACGGACACAATGGTTCATGTGACTGAATACTTGCCTGCAAACTCAGTAGCCTGGTACTGGGCTAACTCCTCTGAAGTGGTATCGTAAACCTCGTCTGTCTCAACGTCGTCGTCTATTCGAGAAGAAGCAAACAAACAACGGAGAGAGACGTACAATCAATAACATGGCATAATGCACAATCATGGGATGATGCATGACATTTTAATTGGTGCAACAAGATAAGCTAAGATCATCTACACAAAATTAAATGGGTTCCGATGCATAAGCTAATGCAATTGGAGGTTACCCATATGCATAAATACAAGGGTTATCTACAAGACCATAGGTTTTAAGGGTGTTAAACATGCATGCCATAATGCTAACAGAACGCTTATGCTCTCCTCTACAAATTGATACCAAGTTTGCACAATTTGAATAAGTAAAACAAAACTTATGCCTTTAACAAGTTTTAATAAGGAGTAGAACAAACTAATTATTTCCACCGGTTTTATTACTCAAAACAGTGAACAAAAGTGCTGGTTAGATAGCTTACGAAATTCTGAACAAAATAGACTCAAAGTTTACAATATTTGGGTTAAAATTGAGCAAGTTATGGATGTTTTAATCCTAGGACAGAAGTGCTAACGTGCAACCTGTGCTGGAATTCAGAATTGATGTCTGTGCCACGCTCAGTAAAATCAAAATAAAAGGAAGGGATTCAGCGGACTCGAACCAGAGACCTCCTGAAAGGTTACGCGCGCTCGAACCGCTGGGCTGCTGCTCGACTTGTGATAGGATATGGTGCAGACGTAAAATCAAGTGTGACCCTGGCGCTGCGCGCGGTAAAACAAGTAAAAGGGGGCTTATTCCGCGTGGGGGGATACTCGAACCCGCATCCTCGGGTGTGCGCGCTTGGGGCTTGTGCCACTGGGCTGGTGCTCGGGTTCTGAAGGAATACAGATCTGATGGAAGGTAAAGTGTAACAACGCTACGGATCGACGAAGATGGACGGGAAAACGCCGGCGACAACCAGGGGCGGGCGACGACGTTGTCTGTGCGTGCCGTACCGCGTACATGGGCGTGTGGAGGGGAAGGGAAATGAGTGGAGGGGGTGCTCACCCTGGGCTGGTCGGCGACGAAGGAACGGAGGAGGAGGACGCGTTCGCGCGGCAGGGACAGGAGCTCGCCAGGGAAGAAGAGCTCGACGGCGTCGTCGCTGCAGTCCGCCTCTGGCCGCGGTTCCTTCGTCAAAATTGGAGATGGCACTCTCCTGGTTCCATTACCGCTGAGACCACGGCCTATCGACGAGCACGGCGACCGCGCCACCCTCTCCAACTTCCGGCCATGGTGGGTGCTCTCTCTCTCGATGGTTCAGAAAAACAGGGAGGAAGGAGAGCGATCAAAAGGAGAAAGGTTGGTGGCGGCAAGGAGGAAGGAGGAAGGGGCTAGGGTTTGGGGTGTGGATGGCTTTAAGTAGAGGGGAAAGGGGAGAGGAGGAGGAGACGTGGAGGCAGGGAAACCACAGAAGCTCACCTGCTCCTCGTGCCCTCTGTTCTGTACGAGGAAGAAGACAACCAAGGGGTATTGGGCTGGATTGGGCCCAACTAGGCTGCCACCCCCTTTTCTTTTCTTTTTATTATTCCTTTCTTTTTTTTGTAGAAAGAAAAGAGAAGGAAAAAGAAAGGGTTTTTGGAATCCAAAAATTATGGTGATAATTTTTTATAAGTTCCTTATTGAAAAAGCCCAGTTGCACCAACTTTTGTTTTTCAAAATTTTAAATATTTGTTGCTGTTTGAAATTTAAATGAATTTGGTTGAATGTTTGCAATAATTGAATTATTTGAAAATTACCCAAGTCACTTATTTGGAAAATCAAGTTTATGGAAAACAATTAAATTGTTTGATTTGAATATTTTATTTGAAAAGGTTGTAACAGACCAAGTGTGAAACATGTTGATTTCAATTTATTTGAAATTTGAGATTCCACACATGAATGCATTATGATGACATGATGTATTAATTAGAAATCAAGAAACAACATTGCAAAAGGGGAATTTTCATACTTGGGTTGTTACAGTTTACTAGCCGAAAAAACAACCCCATTCCAAGAAGGGCCTAAAAGTGAAAGGAGGGAGTATTTTATAAAGTTGGGGGTCTGTATTGTTGCAACACGGCGTGCTGATTTTTTCAAAATTGGATTTCACCTTTTCTGACCATGACTTTGCCGGTCACATTGTTGCACTACGGCAAAACCATTTTTTTTTAACAGGAGACAAAATCCGAGACACCACCAAACACCCACACTTATCAAGCTAGTCACAATTGGAGGGAAATAACTTAAAGTAGCAACATGGACATATTACTAGTCTATGCTAGTACCGCCATAGCACGATGTCATACAAGATTTTATTTATTAGCCTATAGAGTCATGTTTTCTTCATATCCATAATGTTACGGTAACTAACCATAAACATATTTTTCCCTATTAACTACATACCACATAATCAACTTTATCGTGTGTGATGTCTCTCTACTATAAAAATCACAGTTGGTGATGATGGTGTGTCTGCCATCTTTCATCCACGACCACGGACAGGAAGCAATCTATGACAATTTTACAAAAGGACACCCACCTTTTCATTACACATTTGCAGATATGCCCTTATCACTTACATCTCGTACCACCAAATGTTTCACCAAAATAAATGAATTCACTCAACAAGTTAATATCCATACAAACAAAAATATGCAGTTCTTAATCTTTTTTAATGTTTGATTCACTTACTTACATTATTGGCCAGTTCATGTCAAATAGTGTTTTGCTCCGTGGCGAAGCATGGGCATTGTGCTAGTTACTACTCCCACTTTTGTCCAACTTTGAGACAATTAATTTGGGACCCACTTTTGTCCAACTTTGAGACAATTAATTTGGGACGGAGGGAGTCTAATTTACTCCCATTCTAAGTTACTTCCATTGTGCCCAACCTTATCACACCAGATCCTGCTGGTCAAGAATATCAAGCTGGACTTGAAGGGGAAATAAAATGCGGCTCATATTAGATACTACAGATCCTTGCACAAGTCACATCATTTATCATCCCAGTTCCACAGCACCGCACACAAAATACATCCCAATCTAACAGTTGAAGAGCCATGTCGATAAGGGCACGGATCGGGTAGGGTTGTAGGATCGTCACATATACAGCTCCCGCCAGGGTTCTTGAATGCTTCGTGATTTCTCAACTCCCATCTCAATGACAGTTTCTTTGGAGAACTCCAAGTTGATGTGCCTGGCCAAGTGATCTCCCACGCATTGCAGCACCTGTAAGTAATTAGGCAGAGAGATGAGGTGGGCAAAGCATGCACTACGATTCGTAAAGGTACTGTCGATGTGACAACTTGCATAAAAGCCTGCCCAAGGTAGCACAAACAAACTAAGTAACACTAACAAAGTAACACACCGGACAGAATTGCCAAACCCATGTGTTCTTCGACAGTAAACAAGAGTTTATTTTGGTATATAACTCTGTTCAATATGGGTGTGTTGTGCATAACCAAAGACACAAACCATTAGCTACCATACAACAAACATCATGCTCTTGCTTTCTATTTGGAAAGAACATGACACCACGATTTTTCCTACCCTTAGAATCTCAATATACACCTTTTATATATTTCAGTCGGTTTCAATGTTAATTATAGCTTCAAGCTACCAGGCCAAATGTCAAGCTTTTCAGAATTGCTTGTAAGAAATTAGTTTTGAGTTTGTCACTAAATTTACTATAACAATTTCCCATTACATTATTCTGTATCATGTATCGTTACTTTCAGGAAACTTAGCAGAAGATAATGGGAACAAAAAATAGGGTAAAAGGAAAGGAAAGATGTACCTCAAGGTCAGAATCTGAAGAGCTTCTGCTATGCTGCTGTCCACCTGATGTGACAAGAAGGACCGTGGGTATCTTCAACACGCGCACCATTTCCAGCAAACATAGTATTGGTTCACTACGTATTAGTGATGAAGGAGGAAGTTTAGCAGTTCCGTCAACCAACGAGCGAGTAAACTCAGTTGATGCCCCTATTTCAGCAGCATGAAGTGTAGTTAACTGTCCAGGTTTTGTTGCACGAACCATTCCATGGTAGTAACTCGCTGGTCTTGTGATGAATGGGATAATTAGAACTGGCTCAACAGAGGGAGCTTCAGAAGAAATCAATGCTAAAATCTCATTCATAGCACATGCAGCAACAGGAGGCTTATAGTCTGGCAGAACGAAAAAAGACACCTGCCAAAAAATAACGGGCTTGAATATAGCTTGGATGTGGCATCCACAAAGAAATGCAGTTGTTTAAAATACTTTTGTAGTTGCAACTACAGCACTAAGGAACTATGTCCCATGTCACCAAAAAATAGGAAAAAGATTATATCTAGTCATCCATTAGCAAATGATCATCAAAGGTGAGGCCAAAAGGCAATTTTCTTTTCCGTTGGCAATGGATTGTCTCAAGTTATTCCATCATTAGCATGAATTTTATTGATAGCCAAACACGATAAGCTAATTTAGAGCATTACATCCACGAAAACAGAGCTATGTGCTAAATCATACATTGGACTGATGTGTCAAGTGAACTCATGGAAATAAGGAGATGGTCAGGGAGAGTATACTTGAACACCATACTAACACATATATCTGGACGAAATGCAAGGTCGCAGCAATCAAGGCACATGACCAAAACCGTGATGACACTCCACTCCAAACACTTGACTACAATCTCATGTCCATAAAACATACTTTATCTTTCTCAGCAACTAAGTTTTTTCTGTCTCCAAATTGCACTCAGCAGTTTAGCTGCTCTGCCCGTCAAACACTTAAAGGTCGCACTACTTCCTAAGCTTCTGAACTCGGCTCGTACAACTAAGCTACACATAGCTCAACAATTGAATAACTTGCAATAGAGAATAGACAATTAACACAGTTCCCGTATTACGGCTTACATCTTTCAGTTGAACTGACCTTGCCCTGGAATACATAAACCGTGAACAGTTTAAAAGGGAATGAGTCGTCTCCAGGCAATTGTTTATTCAAACAACCGTAGCCCTCGTATTATTCAACAAAAAAAAAAATGAGATCCTTGGGCACTAGCACCCAGGACTTTTCTTTGGTAGAAAGAAGCCCACCCGGGTGAGGCACCAGAAATTCGCTCCCGATGGGATTCGAACTCTGGGTGCAGGGGTTTGTCACTACTCCCCTTGCCACTAGGCTACAGCCTAGTTCTCAAACAAAAAAACGTATTCCCTTTGGTTCATATACTGCATGTTGATTTGTAGCAAACGAATTGGATCTACCAGATTGGCGAGAAAACCAGCTTACCTGAGGAGAGCCACTGGAGTCGGTGAAGCTTACGAGCTCGCCGGAGGCCTTCTCGTCGTTGAGGCCGTACTTGGTGAGGGGGAGCTCCAAAGGCGAGGAAACCCTGCAAGGACATCCACCGATGAAGGGGTCAGCTGACGGAAGGCGCGTGTTTTTGGACGGTTTGGGTTAGGGTTTTGGGGGGCAACGGGACCTCGTGAGCCCCGGCGGCGGCCGGAGTGCGTCGGCGAGGGCGGCGCCGTAGCCCGCCGCGTCGCGGACGAGGACGACGACTCTGGAGGCTACCTGCATGGCTGATTCAGATATTGAACAAAGTGGGGAAGGAGAGGAGAGGACTCCTGGAATCGGGTCTATTTTCTCAGAGCAGCTTCTCGAATCGAGTCAGGGAAGAAGCAAAGCTGTACAAGATCCGAGTGGGCCTTTCTCATTTCACAGGCCGTGTGTTGAAATCTGACTGGCCTCTAGACTGTGCGGATCAGGCTATTAGCGGGAAAGCAACGGCCCAGAACGAGAACAGGAGCGCTGCAATAAGGCCTACCACCCGACTAGCCATCTTCCGTCGTTTTCTTTTTCTTTGAGCAAATCTAGCAGATTCACTATGTTCCCGTTCTCCTAAAACTCAATCTGTAAGGACATCTCCTGCGGGGCTGCTCAAATCGGACCCGAATTTGTTAGGATTTTGTATGTTTGAGCAGCCGTTCAGAATGGTGTCCGCGCGTTTTTGGTCCCCGTACCCTACGGGGCTGCTTAGTGGCCCGGGCGATATTATTTTTCTCCTAAAAAATTCGAACATAGTACTCCCCGGGGCTCCAGGTCGGCCAGGCAGATGGCGCACACCGGGCTCGGCCCCGACGCCAGGATCATCACCATGTTCGCGTCGAAGCTGCTGCTGCTCCCGTCGGCGCCGGCCGGAGCCTCCTGCCCTGCTGCCCAACCCCGCCCTTGGGGAGACTCCGGCAGTGGCGCGGCCTTTTCAGGCGCGCTGGCGATGATGTCCTTCACCCGCGGCGACGGGAACATGTCCCTCAGCTTCTCATCTCCGTGGAAGCCGGTGGCCAATATCACCACGTCGGCCGGCACGACGCGCTGCTTGTCGGCACCGTCGAGCACCAGGCCGTCCGGAAAGACACGCACCTCGCGAACCCGTGCCCGGGCTCCATCCCGTACTCCCGCATCGGGATCTCCCTCCGGTAGTACGCCCCCGTCGCCGCCGATATGGCCCAGGCCAGCGGCGCGAGCAGAGCACCTCGACGGCGCGGGCAGAGCCAGTGGCTACGAGCTCGACGAGCGCGGGTGCGGCGCCGTCCGCCACGAGACCCACGCGCCGCCCAGCTGCCCAGCTCTCTCTCGCCGCCCGCGGTTCCGCCCGAGTACAGCTTCGGCGCCGACGTGTCCGCGCCGTGGCACAACTCGTGCGCGCTGGCCTCGAGCGAGCGCATAGGGGAGGGGCGGCTCCCCGGCCCCGAGGACCTGGCGTACGACGCTGCCGGCGGGTGGCTGTACACGGGGTGCGCCGACGGGTGGATCCGAAGGGTGACCGTGCCAGCTCCTTGGCCGCCCCGCGCGCGACCTTCTTTCTCTGTTCCCACGGAGGCGCTGCGGCTGCTGCCCAACCGCCGCAGTACGGAGATCAGCGGGTGCCGGAGGCGGGCGAGGGCGCCGGGCGCCGGAGGCGGCGGAGCGACGCGAGCGGGGCCTCGCGCCGCGAGGGGGAGGGCGGCGGCAGCGTGGAGCGGCGGCGTCGAGCGGCATGTCTGTGTGGACCAGAAAAAGAAAGAGAGGAGAGAGAGTAGGTGGGGAGAGAGAGGCTGGCATGTGGGTTGGGTTTGTATTTCCACAGACAGAACAGACACGGCTTGTATCCGCGGACTGCTCAAATCTGGACCAAATTTGGTCTGGATTTGAGCATCCACGGACAAAAAAACGGACAATTGTCCGTATGAGCGGCCCCGTAGGGGCCTGGTTTTGTCCGGGCCTACTCAAAAGGGACTGGTCCAGGGCAATTGAGCACCCCCGTAGGAGATGGCCTAAGGGCATCTCCAGCCGTGTCGCCCCCCAGGGCCCAAAACGCCGTTGTTTTGGGGCCGCCGCGGCGCCAAGCGGTGCTAATCTGAAACCTGGGGGGGCAGGGTTCCCAGTCGTCCCCCCTAGCCCAACATTCGGCCCAAAATAATTCGAAAACTAGATTCGACGCAATTTTACTAATTCGACGAAAGTTCATACAGTTCGACAGAAATTTAACTAAAAAACAGTAAACTAGGCACAAATCCTCTACGGCTACTGCAGGCCAAGGCTCGCCGCGATCGCCTGGCTGTAGTCGCAGTCGTCCCCGTCGTCGTCGTTGTCCAAACCGCCAGCGTCCCACCTGCTCGTGCCTGCGCCGGGATCGCGGCAGTGTGGGTTGCTCGGCCCTGCGCCAGCGTCGCCCCACCTGCTCGCCGCGAGGGCGCGCTGGAGCTCGGCTTCTTCCTCACTAGCGGGGTCGAGGACGACGTAGGGAACCTCCCTCGTCTGCAGAGGGAGAAGGATGCGGCGGTGGGCCACATTGGCGGCAGCTTCCTGCTCGCGCTGCACCTTCCGCTGCTCGGCCTCGGCGAGGAGACGGCGCTGGAGCTCCAGCTCCTCCTCGGTGCTGTCGTGCAGACTCCAGTCGGCGGCGACGTCGTCGGCGACCGGCTGGAGGGTGTTGCGCGAGAGCTCCTCCGCGGCCTTCAGGTCTGGCCACTCGTCGTCCTCCTCCACCTCCGTCTTCGGGCGGACGACGCGCTCGAAGTCCGCATCGTGCCGCTGGCGCGGCTCGCCGATGCGCAGGGCGCCGCCGCTGCGCCTGCGTGCAGGGGCCCCGGAGTTGAGAATGGGAGGGGAGAGGGAGAGGGATTGGGCGCCGGAGGAGCTCGAGGTGGCCGACGACGACCCAGCCATCCGCCGCGGTGCCCACGAGGGGTGCGGGCGGGGCGGCATCTGCAGCCGGGGCTCGTTGCCGGCATCGATGTAGTCCAGCACCCACTCGAGGGTGCGGTGCTGGCCTCCCCACCACCGCTTGCGCCCCGTGCTGTTGGCGCGGCCCTCGACAGGGCCATTGTTGCCCTCGGCGGCGAGGTCCGTGTCGTGGCGGCGCTGCAGTTCCTGCCACCAGAAGGCGTCCTGGCCGTGCGGCCTCCAGTGAAGCCGCGCGGCCTCGTCCGCCGGCAGACCTCGACGGACTTCGGCGATGGCCTGCCAGAATTCAGCGTCGGTGGAGGGGATTGGGGGCACGGGACCCCACCGATGCTGAGGTGCCAGCGCCGTTGCCCGCCGGCGGAGCTCGGGAGGCCCATGTCGGGCGGGCACGGATATCCCGCCCGATACAGCGACCATGCTTCGTTCCTGCGGAGGTGGCGGCGGCGCCAGCCATTGGCGGTGGCGGCATCGTCGTAGTTCGCCATAGCGGGGGAGAAAGCACGGGGGAGGAAGGACGAGGAGAGTGGCGAGGAGAAAGAATGGGGGGGGAGAGCGGCGAGCGACGAGGGGGCTTTTGTAGCCTGCCGGGCATTTACTGCGCCACGTGCCCTCGCTGCCGCCCGCCACGCCATTATTCTGGCAGCCTTTGAACGGGCGCATGCACTGGCCGGCCGGCACACCATAAACGCTGGCAACCTTTGACCGACGCGGGAGCCGAGAAGATGATCACAGGGGTTTCTGTTCCCGCGGTTTTCCGACGCGTCACCGGAAGAGCTGGCCCGCGTGGGCTGCATCGCATTTTCGCCCCCCCTTCCCCAAGCCAAACCCAGCGGGCTAGGTTTCGCCTGGGTGGCGCGGCGCGAATTGGCGCCGTTTCGGCGCTATTTGGGCTTCTGGGAGGCCGGCTGGTGCGAAAACGGTGCTATTCGCCGCTTTCGACGCTAAAAAGGCCGCCTAGGGGGCTCTGGGGGGCGACTGGAGATGCCCTAAGTGGTCCGTGGGCTTGCCGCTTGAGCCCGCTTGACTTATATGGGCAGCCGTTTATGTCCACTAAATGCATTCCTAGTTACATGGCGTCCGTTTTGCCCGTTTACACCCACAAGGCCAATTCTAATTGTACTTTATCTCCTGCCAGCGTGAGTTTCTCTCTTCAGTGTGTTTCCTGGCGCCAGCCGCACGTCCGACTAGTCTCGTCAGTCTCCGACAAGTCCGTATGATCAACCAGCGCGCGCGGCTGGGAGACGTGTTGCTCCAGACTGACACCGTATGCTCGTGTTCTTTGTTTGATGTAGTGCCGCCGGCGGTAGCAGACGTGCCGCGGCTGCCCGCCAATCATCTCGTGCTTCCCGTGGATGTACGCGGACGCAATTAAACGGGCACGGCTGGGCGGCGTCATGGACGGTCCGTGTCCGCTTACAGCCTGACCAAAAACACATATAAAGTGCCACTAGGAAATATTTTCCGGTAATGCGAGCCGTCCGGCAGAGATCGGCCAAATTGGTACCGGAAATATTTCAGGTAAGAATATTTCCTGTGGCAGCATTTGCATAAAATTACCATCTCAATTGTCGAAACATTAGCAAACAACGAAATTCACCAAATATAGAGTATACTGTACTAACTACTACACGTCCAAAATCATGCGCACTATAGCAAACGATATAATTGTTCAAAAATAATGCGCAATCAAAGTCAGAGATCAACACCAGAGATGAAGACGATTGTCTCAATCAAGAACGATCGGAGCATGGTCACCAATGGCCAAAGCACCACCATCACCACCACCACCTCCTCCATTGGACGAGGCATTCCCATTATTCACACCACCATCGCCACCATCATGAATATCACCACCACCCCCACCACCACCATGAACATCATGACCTCCACCTCCACCACCAGAACACCACTACCATGGACATAATCACCTCCTCCTCCTCCAACATCACCACCACTACAGGCAACACCAACCATGATATCATGTCGTTCTTATCGCCTCCTATACATGATCTCCATCCTTATAACCTCCCAAAACTCCTTTGTCGTTGGGGTCATGGTAGCGGGATCCATCATTATGAGTCGGTTCTCTTGTTATATCTTCTCAACCTTCTTCTTCTTCTCCTTGATTTCGAAGGTAAATTTCTTCTCCCATTTGTTATCCTTTTGTTGATTCTTCTTCTTGGCCAAGGCCACATTTGACACCAAGTGTTTCTCCAGTATTGCATCTTTTGTCTTCACCATTTGGGCAATTTGGTCCCTCAAATTTAAGGCATCGGCCGATCTCTTTGCTTGATCTTTAGCCATCCTTCTTCCATTTAGTTTTCCCTTGTTTCATCCTCCTATTGGTGCATCATCACTATCCTCATTGTCTTCCATCTTGGAAAGAACACCTCTCTTGGGTGGAGCTTCTTGATCCCTCAACCTCCACTTCTTGCTAGGCTCAAGAACCTTCCAACAATGTTGGAACACGAAGGGCTTGTGATTGGAGGCAAGCATTTTCTTGAACCTCTCATTGGCAATGCTATCCTACATTTGCAAAAGCGACAATTTATGAGATCATTTGACAACAACCCGAACCCTTAGATCATAAATGTATGCAAAGATACTCACATATTCATTAATTTTGCATCCACTAAGGGGTGCATTCCTTACTTGATTCAAACAACCACTCCAACGGGAGCAAGTTTGCTTGATGACGTCCATCCGGGCTTGGAGTGATCTCAGTGAACAAGGAGACGAGAATCCATGCTCGGCCATCATCTTGTGGTATACTTCTTCGATGTATTGCCAATATCTTGCCGTCGTTTGTGAATTGACGTGGATGGCATCAAGGGACGTGCTCTCCCATGCTCAGCACAAAGTGACATCCTCCAAATCGGTGCAGTTGGCACTTCTTTTGCCAAATTTTGGTTGGCTTGCGGCATACACCTCCTCCCCAACTTCCTCAACATCATCTTCCCCTTCCACTTCTACCTTCAGTTCGAATTTTGGTGGCAGCTCCGAACAAAGAATCAAGTGGCTCCCCATTGTTATCCACCGAGTTCTCATCCAATAAATGTGTGTATGATGCATGATCAGGATAGATACACAATTATGACATGCTTAATACTAAGAAAATTGATCGAATTTGGAAAACTACGGAACAAAGGGAAGAAATTCACCTCAGCGGTGTATCGTCGAACACGTTGTGCATAGAGTTGGCGATGGTGCCAGCATCTGGAGTGGCTTGAAGAGGTGGACATCCTCGACCGACCCGAGCTTTGGACTTCTTCGGGCCAGAGACGCTCATTGGTAGCTGTCGGAGTGGTGGTGTAGACGTTGTACGAGTGAGGAGGGTTGTTGGCGGTGGGAGGACGAGCCCCGGCTCCGGCTCTGGCAGGTGTCGGGACGACGTAGTTTCCCTAACGGTTGCGCTTCTAATCGATGGCGAGCGCCATCGGTCTGGCAATGGTGAGGTCGAGACGATAGCTGTGGGGATGGCGCGGCGACAAACCCACCGGGTGGGACTTGGCCAGGCTCCATGGAGGCGAATCGATGGGGAGGCAGCGAGAGGGTTGTTCACAAGGGAGATTGGAGGTGGCGGTGGGAGCTTCGGGCGGGACGCGTGCGCCAAGGCTTCAACTCTGGCTCCCTCGCGCCAAGGACGAGGAAACGGTAAAAGGAGCCGCCAATCCACTATACATGGCGGAGTCGGGGAGAAATATCCCGTGCCCTCAAATTTTTTTCCAGGATGTCGCCGATATGGTGGATTGGGCTTGGCCATTTTTTGTCGCGGACCTGTGAAAAGCAGTTATTTACGGGTCGTGGGACTTATTTGGGATCTGCTAAAGCTCATCTTAAGTTGTACGGTCACTTTCATATTTCACATTTACTAGTTGAATATGAGAACCCTCAGTTCAAAGAGTCGAAGGGGGTAGTTTAGAATCTTGCATCTTTGCATTTCATGCATTTGGGGAGATCTTTTTCGCGCTTTTGTGCAAACTGTGAAGGAGAGATCACTTCTCTACTTGTCGTAGGATCGGGAGATCTTTCGCATACATTCAGTTGAGGGGGTTGGGTTCACCTTTTCTTTTTTGGTTGTTTTAAGATTAACCTTAGAGTGGAACTTGATGTTCTATAATAGAGTTTTATTTCTCTACTTATCTTCTAGAAACCATACTTGAGTGTTACAGAATTTGGAAATTCGGAATTCAAATTTGATTGGATTGAATTGGATTCAAACAAACACTTTATTTCATTTTTTATATTATGATAAAAAGGAATATTACGGTGAAATAAATATTACAGAAAGGAATAAGAAAAATTACAATTCCTATTCTAAAACTTATTCTTCAATACTTGGAGAAGATCTTTAGTACATGCACAAGAAAAGACAGAAGAGATGGTTAGTGTTAGAATTTTTCTAGCACCTCAAGGGTGTGGCATTTGATATTTGGATGGCATTGGACCCGATCAACACTTGTTGATTAATTCTGGTGACTAGAGGTTAAAAGACAGAAAAATTCCAGAACGAGATAGTGAAAACCATTGAAACAAGTTGAGAGCAACAATTGAGGAAGTGATGTATGAGGAATTGTAGAGGATAGCAACGCAGAAGCAAGACCATGATACAATTACCAAGTATCCAGAAGCTAAAGTATCCAATACTCATCACATTCATGGTTGAGCTGTACAAGAAACTGAGCATATATAGATAGTTTAGTACCAGTAAAAGAACCAGAAGCCAAAGTATCCAATACTCATCACATTCATGGTTAAATTGTACAAGAAACTGAGCACGTATAGATAGTTTAGTACCAGTACAAGAACCAGTGTGCCAGATGAGCTACAATGATCTGTCTAGGAAATATCAAGCTCAAAATCAGCAATTACAGAGTTTAGACAATGGTAGTATCCAGTAGGAGTGCTAGTACCAACTAAGCATCATGAGAGTACAAGAGAACATGAAAATTCATGACAAAATCACTAAAAGAGAACCCCACTCAGCCATTCATTGGGCAAATAAAATGCGAGGTAATTATAAAAACAAATTCAAATGCAGTTTGGATTGTTAACAAGCCAAGGGCCACAACCTAAAAGTAAATAAGCCAAGATACAAGGTTTACAAGTAGCAAAAGCCAAGATTCAATCCCAAGTCCAATACAGAGTATTATCTGCGTAACACAACAAGATATTTCACAAGAGAGATGCATTGCATCCACTAATAAAGCCATTGGACACATAACACGGTCAAGGAAGGAGTGAACCAACTCCAAAGCTTGAAACTAGGGTCAGATGAACCCACATGGACGAAGCATATTCATAACATGCAATTATCCTGGTGTCAACGCCAAAATTACAGCTAGAAGCTATAAATACATCATCACATGCGCTAGGCAGTGATCATCTCACAATCACACCACGCAGAGCACACATAGTTGCAAGTTCTACTTAATAGAACTGGGAAATAGGTCAAGCAACTAGGAGGAGCAGGCTTACCCCAAGAAGGAGAGTCTTTATTAGAATCAAGAAGAACAAGCTACTCTACAAGCAACATTTTATATCTGAATCAGCTTAGAGAGTGAAAACATGCATATGGCAGGTTACTGCTATACTTGGTTAGCAGTCATCCTTGACATGGGCATACAGAGAGAAGAAATGATTTCAGAGAGATATCGGCATAAGATTAGAGAGATATGCTAGCCAGCCAAGCTCTACTGAGTTTATCATTTGCCTAGGATTTTCTTAGGGATAATTATCTATTCTTATTAGTTTTTTCTAAGCTAAGGCCAGCTACCAGATTTTTGGGTCATAGCTAGTCTATGCTTGGGTTTAGGACCACAAGAAAGCATTGGAAAGGAGGTTATGCATGTGTAACTCCATCAAGAAGCACCAACATGCACAAACTTTCAATAAATAATTTCCAGCACATCCCTAACACTTAGAGAGCCGGTGGATAGAAGAGAGTGAAAAGTTGTACCGCACAACTTCACCTTGAAGCATATATTACAAGGATTACACAGAGGGGATAGGGAAGTGGAAAGCAAAAGAAATAATTTATGATTTCCAATGCTAAGCCCGGGAACTACAAGACAGCCGAGATGGTCATAAAATGATGCACATCACAAGATCTACACCATTCACCTGCACAATTGACTGAAGAGATGAATAAATCATCTTAGTAGACTTTCCAATAAAGATAACAACCAACCTTTTCTTTATTAGACCATTTAAGTAACCTACTTATGGAATAACACTACTATTACACTAAGTACTAGCAGTAAGTTCAGTTAAGCCAAGTGTTCACCGCCAAAAATTCAGTTAAGTACCAGTTCAGTCACAACTAGTAACAAGCATGGATTTGAGCCTAAATTCACTTATAAAATACAATCAAAGTATCTAGAACAGATAGGGAAGAATCTACAGAGCCATTCATGCATGTTTTCAGAGAATCAGAACCGGGAAGTGCTAAGTTGAGTGAGAGCAAGCCCTATATTGTTTTACAAGTCTAGGGTTAGTGGTCTAAGCACGGATCGAGCCTAGATTGCTAAAGAAACGAGTAGGTAACCCTAGGTTCAATATCAGTGGAGCAAGGGAAACCCTAGGTCTGCAAAGTCAGTAAAGGCAGGAAGAGAGAGAGAGAGGAGGCATACCCATGGAGCTCGTTGAAGACGATGGCGACGCTATGGCGAGTCAGAGCAGTGGAACAACACCATGGCCATCCGAGGCCTTGGCGGTGCCCACAGCAGGAGTTGTGGCAAATACCATCCACGGCCGTTACCACAACGCCAGCATCACCAAGGAGAGCCCAAAGAAGTGCCCATCATGGCAGCGCCATGAATCATGGTTATTACCAAGACCCTAGTTGGGGAAAGCGGGGATGCGTAGGCTTGATTCCGAGGAAGAAACTCGAATCGAAGTGGAATGGAAGGAAGAGAAAGAGGAGGCGGCTCGTTTGCACCCTATGGCCGCGACCAATTTAGCCGGAGCTCGCCGGAGGACGGCCGCACGAGCGCCGGTGAATTTCTGTCGCGAGAGCGAAAGGGGATCGAGGCCATGCAGGTGAGAGAGAAGGGAGAGGAGAGAGTGAGACTGACTGGTGGGGATAGGTCCTTTGACCCGTGTCTCTCACTTAAGTGAGTTTACCCACCTTTCAAAAGGGCAGTTTGGTAATTTAATCATTAGCAAATTAAATCGATTAAAACTTAAACTTCAAAAATTAGTTTAAGGAGATATAGACACCCAAAAATCAAAATAAAATATTCTACACACTCCTAAAAATATGAGGAATTTGATTCTGGATTTCATTTGATTTTTAATACCTTTTCTTTGAATGAAAAATTTCAAAGATTCTTAAGTGGAAATGATTTGAAAAGTTTTAAATAAAATTTCAAGGATCCTTAAGTGGATATGATTTGAAATAAAATCATTTTCTTAGTATCATAATGTGGGAAAATAGTTATAAAGTTCAACTATACGAAATATTTGAATTCCAAATCTTTATAATGTGAATCCTCATTACAATTTTTTTAAATAAATTATTGCCCATTAAATTAGGGAAATTTAATCAAAATAATTTCAAATCAAATTGAAGGGGTTTTACCGGGGCATCTCATTTATGCATATTATCGTGCGATTGGTTTTGAACATTGTCTTATTAGGCAATGTTGATGTTTTCTAAACCTGAAGTTCATGAATCACTCAGAAGCTTTACACTACACTTTATCTTAGTCTGAAGACAAGTTCATTATTGCATGACCAATAGAATAATTTTTTCAAAGTTCTTACAAAGGTCTTATTCGTATCTACTGCATTAAATAAAATGTTTTTATGAATGATTGATTGGTTGGCGGTGGAATAACGGACTAAATGTTGTGGTGGAGATTCCATCGTATGGGAAAGCTAGAATTAGTAACAACTATTTCGTATCTTGTCCAACGCCGTATCTACGCGTCGACCAAAGGTTCTGTTATGGGCCGGAAATGTCATAAGTTACTTCCCTTATCACATATTCTCGGATACGCTACCTGGTTGGTTCGTGGATGTGACCAACGTGTGTGGGAGAGTCGTGTAAACTTCCCCCGACGGGTCAGGTGAAGGTAGTGGTGTCTCGGGTGGGGTGTCTGAGATTGATCGGGTCCCACATTATGCCAAGGATCTGGTGTGTCACTAAAAGGGTGAATGTGTGGGGTTGAAGAATGATCAGAATGAATTTAAGAACCTTACGCTGGTCAAACCACACGCCTGAGTGTGAAACTTGTATCAAGGATAAGTCTCCTTTTGGGAAAGTGACGCTTTGCAACATGTACAAAATTATGATAGTTACATCTGTGTTCCCAGAAGTAACTACGTTCGCAGCGGGGAAGGAATCTTAGTTGATTCTAAAACCAATATTTTCAAAAAAAAAACCTTTTCAAAACCCAACGCAATCGACGAGCCACATGCGGCAGCGCCATGCGCGAATACAAGCACCGAAACTCTAGCTCGGAGAGTAGAGTTGTGCGAGATTGATTTCAGGGAAGAATCCCAAGTCGACATGGATGAGAAGGCGGAGGAGAGGGGCGAAGCGTTTGCGTTCTAGAGCGGTGGTCGAGATGGCCAGAGCACACCTTAGAGTGGCGGCGAGCGTACCGGCGATTTCCGTCTCGTCAGCGAGTGGGGATCGGGGTCATGTGCATGAGAGAGAGGGGAGATAAGAGAGTGAGAGGCTGACAGGTGGGGCTGGGTCCTTTGGCCCACTTAAGTGGGTTGGCCCACCTATCAGAGGGCCAATTTGGTAGTTTTGTAATAACCAAATTGAGCAGAATAATACTTGAACTTTAAAAATCAAATTCTAAGAGCTATACACACCCAAAAATAGAAATAAAATAATCCATACACCCCTAAAAATATGAGAAATTTAATTCTGGATCTTATTTAATTTTTAAAATATTTGCTTTGAATGAAAAATTTCAAAAATACTCAAGTGGAAATGATTTGAAAGATTTTAAATAAAATTTCAAAGATCCTTAAGTGGATATGATTTGAAATGAAAATTATTTTCTTAATAGCATAAAATGGGAAAATTGTTATTAAATTCAACTATATGAACTATTTAAATTTCAAACCACTCCAAGTTATTCCTCATTACAAATCTTTGAGAAATCAATATTACCCATTAAATTGGGGAATTTGATTAAAATAATTTCAATTCAAATTGAAGGATTTTTCAAGGGAATATCATTAATGCATAATAGCATGCAATTGGTTTTAAACATTGTCTTATCAGACAATGATGTTGTTTTTCAGAACCTAAAGTCCATGAATCACTCGAAGCTTTAGATTGCACTTTATCTCAGTTTCGAGGCAAGTTCATTCTTGCATGTCCAATGGATTACTTTTCCAAAGTTTTCAAAATCTTATTCATATCTACTGCATTAGAATGAAATTCTTTTATAAATGATTGGTTGGTATCAAACCATGGAATGAATGTTGTGGTGGAGGTTCCATCGTAAGAGAAAGTTAATATTAATAAGAATTGTTCTATAGCTTGTCTATCGCCGTATCTTAGAGTCAACAAAAGGTTCTAGTATGGGACGGAGGGGTCATAAGTATCTTCTTCCTTATCATACATGCTTGGGTCGTGGATGCGACCATCGTGCGTGGAACCTCCGTTAAACTTCCCACGGTGGGCCCGGTGAAGGTAGTGGTCCTCAAGATAAGCCATGATCTGCAACACTGGAGCCACAACTGTGTCACTAGGCTTGACCTCATTGGCAGCCAAACTAGAGGAAAAAACAGACAACGACGCCAAACTATTCTCACCACGAGAAGAGAAACAACCATAGAGCTGCCCGCCGCGTCCTCCGTGGCACCAACATCAACCTCGCCATGAGGATGCGGAAAAGGGGTGGTCTTCAATGTAGCCGACAAATGAGAGAGTCTACTCAAAACAGTCTCTGCTCACTCTAGAAAGCTCTCGGCCCGCGCTAGGCAGCTCTTGGTCAATTTGGTGATCCGCTCATGCATGTGTAACTTCTTTTTAGAGTGTACGCTTATGCGTACCTAATTTTTATAGAAGGTAGAGAATGTCAGTACAAGATACTAACAACTCCCTGCATACAAGTCTGTCAGAACACCACACACCACACTGCACTAACTCACTCTCTCGCGATAGATTGCACTCCAACACCTAAACCTCTAGTCCTAATCCAAAGTTTGTCCTCGTCCAGGATCTTAGTTACAAGTACTAAAACCCCAAGCTGTTTGCTAGTGTTGTTGAATGCTCGGGCATTGCGTTGTTTCCATAGCGCCAAACACCCCGCTGCCACCACGGTATCGAATGCCCTCCTGTTCTTCTTCTGGACCTGTCTCCTGCTCTCGAGCCACCAGTGCTCCAACATATTTGTTGCTTCTGGCGCAACGAGGTGAAGACCACCTCCTTGTAAACAACGGAACCACACCTCTCGGGCCACCACACACTGAACGGGACGTGTTCGATGGTGTGTTCCTCTTGCAGGCATGTATAGTAAGGTGAGGTGCTGTCCTGCAGACCATGCCTTGTTCTCCTGTCCGCCGTCCACACCCGATGCTGCACCGCGAGCTAGAGGAACATTTTGCATTTAGGCGGTGTTAGCGATCTCCAAATGCAGGTGGCAGCAGCGAACCTAGTTCTCCCATGGCACATAAGCTCATACGCAGACTTGGCCAAGTACACCCCAAGGAGGTCCATGGCCAGTGCAGCTCGTCCGGGACAGAGATGTTCATGTGTACTGTCGAGATAGCAACCCACAAGCGTACGCACTGCGTGTGTATCTGCATGTCTCCAAAGAAAGTGATGTCAGCAATCCACCGGTTGTCCTGCAGCCCCTCCGCAACTGTGCGTGCGTTCTGTCTCCGCTTACTGACTCGCTTCAGAACCTACGGCGCCAAATCCGCCACTGCACGCCCATGAATCCACCGATCCTTCCAAAAGAATAACCTTGTGTCGTCTCCCACTGTGAACCTTGTTAAACTTTGGAACGCTGCCGTGGCCTTTTTGTCCTCCAGCATCAGCAAACCATGCCAGGGCCTAGTTGCATCCGTGCACCTAAGCCATTCCCATCTGATGCGTAGGGCAAGGTTCTGAAGTGCGTGGTTCTTAACCCCCAGGCCACTGAACTTTTGAGGCTGACAAATCCTGTCCCAGGCAACCAAACAGTCCCCCCCCCCCGTTAATTTTCTCCTTCCCTTTCCAAAAGAACGCACACATCCACTTCTCGATTTTTTTTGTCATCCAGATTGGCGCCTCCGTGACCAGCATGTGGTGGAATGGTTTGGCCACGATCACCATCTTCATGAGGACCAGCCTGCCCGCTCTGTCGATCAGACCACGCTGCCAGGCAGGCAAGAAATTGACCGCTTGGTTGAGAATAGGCTGCCACTCTGATGAGGACATCCCTAGTACTTTGCCACTTAAACAAGATGAAGTGAGACTTGGACCAATGACAAGATCAAGGACCAAGCTACTAGAACAACATGTGAATTTAATCCTCATTGATTATGTTATTTATGATTATGAGAATTTTATACTATCTAAGTCTATGCATTTATGTATGATTAGGTTTATTGATAACACAAACATGATGGAGGAGAACAATCAAGAGGAGCCAGAAGATTATTATACAAGTGGTGAAAACAAAGGAGCCATGGTGAAAACAATGTTAGAAGATGGTGAAAACAATGGTGCCATGGTGAAAACAAGTGTTCAAGATGGAGAAAACAAATAAATAACAATTGTTATGTCAATAAAACAATTGTTATTCTTCAAGACAAGGGGATAGGCGCCTCCACCAAGTCAAATGCGCCATAGAAAATCCTATTCCTAATAGGTATGGTTTGTATACCATAATTGGCCGAATCCCTTAATGGTGGATCGGTTTGTATCTCTCTTTGAGTCATAGTTGGACTCCTAGTCCTAGTAGGAGTCCTAGTCCTAGTAGGAGGAGGGGACTTGCGCAAGGAGCCCCTTGTGGCCGCACCCTCCACCTATATATGTCCACCACCTGCGTGTGGTTTAGGTAGAACAAGTTTAAACCAAAATACAAACCCTAGCCTCTAGTGTGTATTGCTGCTAAGCATACTACTTGAAGTTTACCCCGCAAAGTTGCGTGATATCTTGTTATTCCATCTAGGAATAGGGGGATACAGGACCACTTGTTATCTTTGATTACTTGTGCAAGAGTGGGTAGTTGAGAATATCCAAAGAGCTTGATTGTTGTTGCATCTGGCAACAGGGGTCAGCTGAGTGAGAGGTCTCAGTGTAGCACTAATTATCCAATTATCAGAAAATCCATAAAAAGAGAGAGAAGCTCATTGAGAAGATTGGGCCACGCCATATCATCTTGGTATCAGATTCTCAGGTTGCCTCGGTGAGCAAGTTATCTTTACTTTTAGTTGTTTTTATTCCTATCCAGAAAAAGCCAAAAATATTAGGGTTAGTTTTGCCAGAGCCTAGATCAACACCAATTTGCATCTACATAGTTGCTGCTTTTTGTTTTTCTGTTTTTAGATTTTCATCTTTTAGGGTTAGGGTTCATCTAGCTATCTTTTGTTTCCTACATATCAAAAAAAAATCTCACAAAAATATAGTGCTGCCGTGTGTTATTTCTCTCGGGAAAGTCTAGACCTACATCTTGTTCTCAAGGTGATCTAGTTTTTCGAGCTGTCTTTGTTGCGGAAAAAGTGGGGTTCTATTTGTGCTTAGTGTTCTAACCATCATCGGATTGCAATCCTATATCAATCGCAACAAAAAAAATTCCTACCGCAACCACTTTTCCACTCAATATCGGATTCCTGCCACGGCACGGATTCTGGTTATTTCGCTGCTGCCGTTGCTATCCCTGCCGCACCGTTCCCCCGCTTACCGCACACCCCCACGGTGCCCATATACGCTTACCAGCGCGTGTAACACCCCAGCCGCAGTCGGTCTCCTAGCTGGGTCCGGATTCGCTGCCGCAGGCACGGAAACACGCCAACTTGCTGCCGCACCGCACCACTCCCCGCCGCAGTCGGATTGCCCTTGCGCGCGCTTACAAAAAGCCCACCCGCACCTGTACCGCAACACACCACCACACCATCGCGCTCTGCCGTGAGCCCACAGCACGCTGCCGTACGCCTGCCGTGACCACTTTTCTCTGCCGTGAGTCAAAATTCCTGCCGTGAGTCGATTCTTCACCAACTTTTCTTAGAATTTTTTTTGTTTTACTCCTGTTTATCTCTAGGTTCTCGTCTGATCTTTGATAAGCCCTAGCTACAGCCATTCTACAGCCACATTTAGGTTCCAAAAACCCAAAGACTAGCTGTTTTATTGCTCTAACAGGCTGCTCAACTTGATCAAATTTCTGTCCACTCTTTATTTTCCATCTACTTTATTGCTCCTAGTTGATTCAAAGGCCATTGAAAAAATCAAAAAAGTAGAGAAAAAGGAAAAAGTATTAAAAAAAATAGAAAGAAAGAAAAAAAAACCAAAAGAGGCCGTGCTACTTATCACTAGTGGAAGCTATTTCATATTGGAATTTTTGTAGACAAATTGAGCAATCTTGTGCCTGTTTCATTGAGTATTTGCTAGTGTCTTTCTAGTGCTTGCAAAATCTCTAATATATATTTACTAAGCCACAATTGTCTCCAAGTGTGAGTGTGTTTCCTTAGTAATTTTTATCAAAGGATTACTAAAGAAGTTGATAAGACTGATGAAGATTTGAGAAAGGAGATGACTACTCTTGATTTGAGGATAGATGGTTGTGCATCTCAAGAATCTGTCAATGAGATTAAAGACACTTTGAGGACATTGACACAACAAGTGACTACAATTGCAAATCTAGTGGAACAACTACAACAAAGACCTCAAGATATTGCTCCAATTGATGATGAGAGAGGAAATTTTAATGGAGGACGTGGAGGATTGGCAAGAAGAGTATCATTGGAAAATAATAGAGAGGATGATGGCTTGGGAAAACCAAAATTCTCTATCCCTAGTCTTGCTTGTGATTCTGAAGATGTGGAAGAGTACTTGATGTGGGAGCTAAAAATTGAGAAACTATAGAGACTCCATGAGTACCCCGGGGAGAGGAAAGTGAAACTTGCATCTTCTTCATTTGATGGCTATGCTCTCTTGTGGTGGGATGTCATTACAAGATTGAGAGAAGAAAATGAAGAGGAAGAGGTGAACACATGGAGAGAGATGAAACAATTGCTAAGAGAGAGATTTGTTCCCAAGAATTATATTAGAACTCTCTATGACAAATTACAACAATTGAAGCAAGGATCCAAGACAGTTGATGCATATTACAAAGAGATGGAATTAATCATACAAAGGGCTCGGATTAGAGAAGCACCTGAACAAACAATGCAAAGATTCTTGAGTGGATTGCAATTCAAAATTAGAAGCATTGTGAGGCATGTTCCTTATGCCAATATGAGTGAATTATTGCATCAATCAAGGTAGGCTGAAAAGAGGTTGAATGAGGAGCTGCATGTGAGTGCAAGGAGGAGTTTTCCATCACAAAAATCAAATTTTCCATCACCTACACCTCCAAGTACTACAACCCGTGGGAATTCTAGTACCAAACCAGAGACCAATACTTCCAATTCCAAGAAATCAACACCATCTACTTCGGGTTCTAGTGGTGCTACACCTCCTCCAAGGAATAGATATATGACATGCCATACTTGTGGAGGAAAAGGTCATTTTAAGAGGGATTGCCCAAACAAGAAAGTTATGTTTCTCAATGCTAATGATGAGTATGAGACTGGAGATGATGTTGATCCCAATGAGGAGGATGCATATGATGATGATGATGATGGTCCTATTGATGCCTATGCTACAAATTATCCAACTATTGTTTGCACCAAAGCATTGAGTATTGTTCCTAGGAATGATGAGAGACAAAGATGCAATTTGTTTCAAACAAAGGCAATTGTTAGTCCTAATATGGCTTGCAAGGTGATCATTGATGGAGGAAGTTGCAAAAATTTAGCAAGCAAGGATTTATGTGCAAAGCTAAGGTTGAGATATATTCCACACCCACATCCATATTATATTCAATGGCTCAATGAGAAGGAGGAAATAAGAGTATGCCAAATTGTGAGAGTGGAGTTCCAAATTGGACCATACAAGGATACAATTGAGTGTGATGTGGTTCCCATGTCGGTTTGCCATCTCTTACTTGGAAGGCCATGGCAATTTGATAGAAAAGTGATACGCAATGGGAGAGCAAACACTTATCAATTGAATTGGAACAATAAGGATATCATATTGAGGCCTATGACACCCCAACAAATAGTGAATGAATCAAGACAAAAAGTGGAAGTGAATCTTGAGAAGGAGAGTGAGAGGGAAAATATGAGTGAAAACACTACTTCCATGGGTGAAAACAAACCTAGGCCGAGTGGAAAAAGTAAGGGGTGAGCCTCTTGACAATGTTAGCCACCAAAGAGGATTTGAGAGAGTTTGAGGATGATCCTAGCCTACTACCTATAGTGCTCATGCACAAGGGGGGAATTTTAGTTTCTAATGACATGACTCCTCTTTCTATTGGTGTTTCTAATGTTTTGCAGGAATTTGATGATGTTTTTCCAGAAGAAGTGCCCTCGGGATTACCACCATTGAGAGGGATTGAGCATCAAATTGATTTAATTCCTGGATCTTCGTTACCAAACCGAGCTCCCTATAGGACAAATCCCCAAGAGACAAAGGAAATTCAGAAACAAGTACAAGATCTTCTTGATAAAGGTTACATTCGAATAAGCTTATCTCCTTGTGCTGTTCCTGTTATTTTAGTTCCTAAAAAAGATGGTACTTGGCGCATGTGTGTAGATTGTAGAGCAATTAACAATATCACTATTCGTTATCGTCATCCTATACCATGTTTGGAAGACATGTTAGATGAATTAAGTGGTAGTGCTATTTTCTCTAAAATTGATTTGCGTAGTGGTTATCATCAAATAAGAATGAAAGAAGGGGATGAGTGGAAAACAGCCTTTAAAACAAAATTTGGTTTATATGAGTGGTTAGTAATGCCTTTTGGATTAACTAATGCACCTAGTACTTTCATGAGATTAATGAACCATGTTTTAAGAGATTTTATTGGCAAATTTGTGGTTGTTTACTTTGATGATATTCTCATATTAGCCACAATGAACATGAACATGTTGATCATATTAGACAAGTCTTGCATGTGCTAAGAGAAAATAAATTGTATGGAAATCTAGAGAAGTGCACTTTTTGCAAAGATAAGGTCATATTTCTTGGTCATGTTGTCTCTAAGCATGGGATAGAAGTGGATGAATCTAAAATTGAAGCAATTAAAAATTGGCCAATTCCCATGAATGTGAGTCAAGTAAGAAGTTTTAATGGACTAGCTGGATTTTATAGAAGATTTGTGAAAGATTTTAGTACTATTGCTGCCCCTTTAAATGATTTGACTAAGAAAGGTGTAAATTTCGAGTGGGGGGTTGCTCAAGATATTGCTTTTGATACTTTGAAAAATAAGTTGATTTCGGCTCCATTATTGATGCTACCTAATTTTAATAAACAATTTGAGATTGAATGTGATGCTAGTGGCATAGGTATTGGAGGAGTGTTAATGCAAGATAAGAAACCAATTGCTTATTTTTCTGAAAAATTACATGGAGCACAATTGAATTATTCTGTCTATGATAAAGAATTGTATGCACTTGTTAGAGTACTTGAGGTTTGGAAACATTATTTGTGGCCAACGGAATTTATTATACATTCTGATCATGAGGCATTGAAATTTTTAAAGAATCAATCCAATCTTAATAAGAGACATGCTAAATGGGTAGAATTTATTGAATCTTTCCCATACATTATTAAACACAAGAAAGGATTAGATAATGTGGTATCTGATGCTTTGTCTAGGAAAAATATGCTACTCACTAAATTGGATGTGCAAGTTTCGGGTTTAGAAGAATTAAAGCCACTATATGCTCAAGATAAAGAATTTTCTACACCCTATAGTAAATGTTCTAATGTGAAGGCTTGGGATAAATATCATATACATGATGGATTTTTGTTTAGAGCTAACGAACTATGTATTCCCGAGTGTTCTTTGCGTTTGATGTTATTACAGGAATCTCATAGTGGTGGATTGATGGGTCACTTTGGACGAGAGAAAACATTGGTTATGTTGGCTGAATTTTTTATTGGGCACATATGAGGAGAGATGTCTATAGATTTGTGCAAAGGTGTATTACATGCAATAAAGCCAACTCCAAACTGAAGCCCCACGGATTATATACTCCATTGCCAACACCAACTACACCATGGGAAGATATAAGCATGGATTTTGTGTTAGGCTTGCCAAGGACAAAGAGGGGACATGACTCAATTTTTGTGGTGGTGGATAGATTCTCCAAGATGTCACACTTCATTGATTGCCACAAAAGTGATGATGCTTCCCACATTGCTACACTCTTTTTCAAGGAGATAGTAATACTACATGGAGTACCAAGGACAATTGTTTCGGATAGAGATGTGAAATTCATGAGTTACTTTTGGAAGACATTATGGGGGAAGCTTGGAACCAAATTGTTGTTTTCTACAACATGTCACCCTCAAACAGATGGACAAACCGAGGTGGTGAATAGAACCTTGTCCACATTGTTGAGAACTATGATCAAGAAGAATTTGAAGGAGTGGGAAGATTGTTTGCCACATGTGGAGTTTGCCTATAATAGAGCCGTGCATTCAACTACTCAACTATGTCCTTTTGAGGTGGTTTATGGATTTCGGCCTACTACACCACTTAATTTATTACCACTTCCTATTCAAGAGAGAATTAACATGGATGCATCCAAAAGGGCTGACTTTGTGAAGAAGATACATGAGAAAACAATGGATGCCATAGAGAAGAAAGGGAAGGATGTTGCTCAAAGGAGAAATAAAAAGAGAAAGGAGGTTATTTTTCAAGAGGGATATTTGGTATGGGTACACTTTCGGAAGGATAGGTTCCCTAAGCTAAGGAAATCAAAATTATGCCTCGAGGTGCTCGTCCTTACAAAGTGATTGCAAAAATAAATGACAATGCTTAGAAGATAGATCTTCCAATTGATGAGTTTGGAGTGAGTAATTCCTTCAATGTTTTGGATTTGACACCATATCATGGAGAGAATCTTGATGTGGACATCAAGGCTTTTCAAGGGGGGGAGGATGATGAGGACATCCCTAGTACATTTCCACTTAAACAAGATGAAGTGAGACTTGGACCAATGACAAGATCAAGGACCAAGCTACTAGAACAACAGGTGAATTCAATCCTCATTGATTATGCTATTTATGATTATGAGAATTTTATACTACCTAAGTCTATGCATTTATGTATGATTAGGTTTATTGATAACACAAACATGATGGAGGAGAACAATCAAGAGGAGCTATAAGACGATTATAAAAGTGGTGAAAACAAAGGAGCCATGGTGAAAACAATGTTAGAAGATGGTGAAAACAATGGTGCCATGGTGAAAACAAGTGTTCAAGATGGAGAAAACAAATAAACAACAATTGTTATGTCAATAAAACAATTGTTATTCTTCAAGACAAGGGGATAGGCGCCTCCACCAAGTCAAATGCGCCATAGAAAATCCTATTCCTAATAGGCATGTTTTGTATACCATAATTGGCCGAATCCCTTAACAGTGGATCGGTTTGTATCTCTCTTTGAGTCATAGTTGGACTCCTAGTCCTAGTAGGAGTCCTAGTCCTAGTAGGAGGAGGGGACTTGCGCAAGGAGCCCCTTGTGGCCGCACCCTCCACCTATATATGTCCACCACCTACGTGTGGTTTAGGTAGAACAAGTTTAAACCAAAATACAAACCCTAGCCTCTAGTGTGTATTGCTGCTAAGCATACTACTTGAAGTTTACCCTGCAAAGTTGCGTGATATCTTGTTATTCCACATCGGAATAGGGGGATACAGGACCACTTGTGATCTTTGATTACTTGCGCAAGAGTGAGTAGTTGAGAATATCCAAAGAGCTTGATTGTTGTTGCATCTGGCAACAGGGGCCAGCTGAGTGAGAGGTATCAGTGTAGCACTAGTTATCCAATTATCAGAAAATCGACAAAAAGAGAGAGAAGCTCATTGAGAAGATTGGGCCACCCCATATCACACTCCGCCTTAGTCAGCGGCCATAATGCGAGTTGCAGCCCCAAGTACTTAATCGGGAAGGTGGCAATTTTGCACCGTAGAATTCTCCTCACCCTCGTTTCCTCTTCCTCCGTACCTTTGATCAGTGTGACTGCCGTCTTCGCGTAGTTGGCATGCAGTCCTGACGCCCCGCCAAATAGACGTAGCAGCTCGTGCACCATGATCAGGTCCATCTTCAACGGCCGCACAAAGAGTACAAGGTCATCATCGTAGATAGAAATGCGCTGCATGGCCAAAATCCCCGGCAGCGGAGTGAACAAGTTGCCAGTGACCGCCTTCGAGATGAGAGCTATCAGAACTTCCATAACCACGATCAAAATCAGAGAGGAGCTCGGATCTCCCTGTCTGAGTCCGCGCGCATGCACAATTTTAGCTCCTGGATTGCCATTGAGAATGACCTTCGTCCTGGCAGTCTGCAGCAAGATCGCGATCCATCTCAGCAATAAAACTCCAAAACCCATTCTCCGAAGAACCTATAAAAGAAACAGCCATGAAAGGGAATCAAACGCACATGCCACATCAATCTTGATCAGCGCCCTAGAAACTCTCCTCGAGTAAATCTTCCTTGCAACCTGTCTGACAAGGAGGAAGTTTTCATGCAGGTTACGACCACTGATGAACGCTGATTGATTTGAGCTCACCAACTCCTGAATTCTCGTCCTAATCATGTTAGCCACAATCTTGGAGAAAAGTTTCGAGAAACTATGCACCAAGCTAATCGACCTGAAATCCCCAATTTCATGAGCCTCCTGTTTTTTTTGGAATTAGGGTTATGAGCGCTTTGTTCAGTTTACTGAACCCGTGGCCATCACCCACTGAGAGCTTGATCAGGCCCGCCATGATGTCTCCGTTGATAACGGGCCAGTCCTTTTGGTAGAACGGCCCAATGAAGCCGTCTGGCCAAGGAGCACGGTCCACTAGCATCTCTTTGATGACCCCCACACCTCATCTTCGGTGATGAGTTCCTCCAGGTTTGCCACGGAAATGTCCAGCCCCTCAAGATCGATCGTGTGCTCACGACACTGAGCTTCTCCAATGAGTCCGTTGTAAGCATTGTAGAACGCCAGTTCCTTGCCCTGATGATCGTTAATGAGTGACTCGCCAACCTTCAACGCCGGTATGAAGCTCCTGGTTCTCCGTCCGTTCGCCACCGAGTAGAACAGCTTGGAGCAGGAATCCCCCTCCTTTAACCATCGTGTCCGAGACCTTTGTCGTGCCATCATGCGCTCAAGAGAAGAGAGGCTCAGCAACGTCTGTTTCAGCATTCCCCGGAGCCACAATTCCCCAAGGCTGAGGTTTCTACCCTCATGTGCGACGTCGAGACGGTGTATCACATTGGTGGCCACCGCGATCTTGACCTTGATGTTCCCAACCTTCATTTGTGCCCAATATTGCAAGTGCTCCACCAAGTGTCTTAAACAAGGCATCGAGCCTTTTGAAAGGGTCCACAATGTCTGGATTGCAAACCCAACCATCTCTAATGGCCTCATCAAACCCCTCCAGTTTCGTCCAGAATACCTCAAACTTGAAACGTTTCTTTGGCCGGAAACCTGCGTTCAACGTGAGGTGGAGAGGGGCATGGTCTGATATAGAGGATGAGAGGGCTTGGAGAGCGCAGTCGGGGTTGGTCAGGTCCCAATCGACGGTTATCAGCACCCTGTCGATCCTAGACATCGTCGGCATCGCCCTCTGGTTGCTCCACGTATATCTCCACCTATGCAAGTACACATCCTTCAGTTCGTGCGCGTTCACAAAGTCCCTGAATTTATCCATCACCCTACGATTGAGAATGTGATCGTTCTTCTCCGAAGAATTGAGAATCATGTTGAAATCCCCAACTACCATCCAGGGTCCCGGGCTGAGAAGGTGTCGTGCAGTAGGAGTCTCCAGGAATTCGATCTTTAGCTCCATGGTCTGCGGTCCATACACCACAGTGATCCGCCAAGTGTTATTATTCTCTGTTTTCACTTCTCCTGTGATTGAGAACCTGTCGATGACGATGCTGGTGACCTCCAAGATCGAGGAGTCCCAAGCAAGCAAAATACCACCCCTAGTTTCCTACGATGGCAAGAAAGCATACCCATCAAAAGTGGGGCCTAGGCATTGCAAGACAAAGTAACGACCCATCACATCCACCTTAGTCTCCTATAGGAAAACAAGGTTAACCTTGAGCGACTCTACAAACACCCTCACAACATCCCTCTTCTCCGGGTCATTCAACCCCCGGACATTCCAGTCCAGCAGTTCTGGGTTTAGATCCATAAACGATATGTATGGAGAACACCCATCCAGCTCGGTCCATCAGTGTACACTGACGGACGCCAAACCCGTGTCAGCCGGTGCAAGGGGGCTCGACATTGTCGTGCCAAACAGTCCAGCGATCACCCTTAGCTGCTTCTGACGTAGTGGGGAGTCGAACATGCCACGAAGCTCCTCCAGGTGCCCCTCATCCACGTGCAACTCATCAGGAATGAATGAATGATGCCCAAGGCTTTCAGCAGAACGATATCCGCAGCCGATACCTTCTTCCCCCTCTTGGCCGGGGTAGTGGGGGCCACATTCGCCGTCCCCCTTATAGATCGCCGCGGCGTGAACGACACTGCATCAACACGCAAGCTCGTGGCAGTCTCAACTTCCAGGAGCAGTGGTGGTGCAAGCTTCTTCAAAAGACGAGCACAGAAAGACTTGATCCTAGCGAACGCAATAGCATGCACCGAAGACACTTTGTTTTGGGCCCGCACCACCAATTGCATTTGGCTATTTGGCCCCGAGTACGACTACTCGGAGAGTCCATCATCTTCCACTCCCAAAACCTAGTTAGCCAGCGGGCCATCATGGGCCTGAACATCCAACGTTGGCCCACCTTGTTCATCAGGGCCCAAGTCATCCGAGAGTGAGACTTGGAAGTATTCCGCCACCAAACTTGGACCAGAGATGCTAAGCGCGGGAGAGTTTGAAACCGCTCCCCACGTGCCACAGTCTTCCGTGGAACCCGCTGCGGACAGAACTGCCACCTCCCTCATGCCTGACCCACTACCATCCTACTCCAACACCTGATTGCACACCTCACGAGGAGGATCACCCGACAGGATCAACATCTTCTCCTGCGCCCCCTTGTCGTGTGACCCGAGGGCTTAGGAACCACCTCTGCCACTTTAACCGGATCCGAGGCGGGCATCGACTGCCCCGCCACCACAAGAACATGCGTCGCCAGCTGAGCGGTCACATCCACAACGACATTTTCCACCAGCGGGGACAGGGCCGACAAAGTAGCCGCGAGTACCCCACTCTACACCAAAGGTTCTGCAACCATTTGTCGTGGCGTCTGTTGAGCAGCACTGACCTTATTCCTACCACACCCTGGGCCCACCGGCTCCTTGACCGCTTCGATCAGCGCGGCCCCAACCTCCATGCGTGGTAGCCGCCAATACGACGAGTGGCCATGCTGCGCCGTCGGCCGACCGAAGAAGCCCCTGCCGCGAAAGTTTCACGACGGTCCGGCACGCCAGAAGTCCAGAAACGAGTGCGCGTGGTCCAATAGCCCTCCTCGTCTTGGCCTCCATTCTCCGGCGACTCCTCCCGGTCATCCTCCGAGGATCCATTGCTCAGGCGAGCCCTAGGGTCTTCCAGCACGCAGAATTCCTCGATGCGCTTGATATGGACAAGTACCTTGTACTGAAGAAGCCGCAGCTTCTTGTTCCTCCTTAGCGGCCGTGGGTAGGCCACCTCGGCCTTGGGTTCAGGGACCTAGAGTTCCCTCACCGGCGGGATTCCCTCCGGATCCACTGTCCATGCCACCGCACGGGATGTCCCCAGGTCAGAACGGTCAGTCGTTTCAGGAGGGATCACGTCGATGGAGCATGAAGTACTCAGGATTTGTTGCGCGATATCCAACTCCCAAGCGTGTGGAGGGATCCCTTCCAGAGCCACCCTCACCTTCCACGCATAGTCGCCGGTCGAGCCTGTGCCACCCTCGTCCACTGGCGGAAGTAAAGCTTGAAGAACACATGCGCTAGCCATGGGCGCTCTTCCACGCTCTGCTTGTGCTCGGCAGTCCTGAAGACGATCAAGAAATCCTCTGGCTTGGAGGCATGCACCGAGAACGCACCGGGCGGGATGCCGGCGCTCACCACTAAAGCCTCCTCCACCTGTTCACATGACACCGTTGGCCTAGCGCCGCCAACGTAGGCGACCAGCGCCAGTTGCAGGCGTCGCTCCATGTCCTCCATTGCCCCCGTCCTACGGATGATACATGGAGGCGCGATGACTGACTCCAACTCCATCTCCCCAGTGGACGGCCAAACAGACGGCCCCGCAGTCCGCGAGGGCGGCGGTGGTGGCCGTGGCACAGTACCCACAGGGCCGTGCATCCCAGCAGGCGATCGCAAGCCCGACGCACCAGGTTGTCCAGCAGCAGACGCACCCTGGCTTCGAGCACCAGGCTGAGATCCCGACGCCATGGCCATAGAGCGCCTCGCCACCACCTCCAAAGCACGCCTCCGGAGCTCCTCCTCTGAATCTGGGCTGCGTGGCCGCTTGCAGCCACCCGAGCCGTGTCCTTCTTCCCCACAACGGATGCAAACTTGCTTGTTGGTGCAGTCGCGCTTGAAGTGTCCGCCGTGGAGACACTTGAAGCAGACGCCGGCCATCTCTGGCGAGATCTGATGTGGTGGGGAAGCGCGCGCCATCATCTGCCTCTGCCTCTGCTTTCTCCGCCGCCAAAGGGTCTTCCTTGAGGGTTTGGGGGTCACCCACGTCAACCGGTCCTGCATCCTTGGCGCCTCCACCACCGGCGCCGGCACAGGCGAGAACCTACCAGACTAGACCTCCCTCTCCGAGGACGTTGACTCCGAGGGGAAGCCCAGCCCCGACACCACCGACCTAGCGGAGGACGTCGAACCCGGGCTTGGCTGCCTCACCTGCATCGTTCCCCCGTAGTCGACATGGATCCGAGCGCGCGTGAGCCGTGGGCGCCGTCACCGGACTGGTGGCGGCGAGGGAGAGTGGACGCCGGGGCCAGAGTGGCAGCCGGCGGGGCTTCACGCGTGGGTGGGGGAGGGTGCTAGCGCGTAGTAAACTCTTATCTTAACACATCTTACATTACACTGATGCATGTGGAACTTCAGTATCACGCAACTGACAAGAGCATGGACACGACGCATCTGTCTTATTCGCCAGCGAACACAGCAATTTCCCGATGGCCCATCTCACAGTCGGAAATTTCGGTTACACTGACGCCGACTTTAAGAGAAGAAGAAGTTTACTTGACTTAAGACTTGAGAGACGCTACCAAGCAATGTCACATGGTTGGCCCCGCGATAAACTTGTAAAAGTCGTGCGGAGTATATTAAGAGTATGCTTATGAGAGCTTTATTCAATGTCAGACGGAGTTGGATTGCTGTTGGATCTAGCTAGCTAGGATGATCCACGTCACTGGGTATAGCTTATCTAGGATGGCTCCATTTACCATTTTATATCTCACTACTAGCTACTAATTATGTAGGCTAAGTCGTTCCATTTATCGTTTTATATGCCATCACTACTAGTGCTACTGATTAATCCCAACTAATCACTTGGAAAAAACCACCGGACTCAAAATGGTAGCTAGTGCCGAGTTGCCAACGATTTCAAGTCCATAAGCGCGTCTGGCGTCAGCTCTGAACTAGTCAGAAAATAACGACGATCGACTAGCTAGTGAGTAGTGACTTGTTGTTATTGTTGGATATTTTTTCCTCTAGTACTACTAGCAGATACCGACGGCGATATCCCCACTTGATTTCGGCAAATAACACTATACATGGCAACATCACATACGTGTATCCACGTGGGTACATCACAAAATTGGACAGATTCTTCGTCATGAAGCGGCACGTCAGCAGCAGCAGCTAGCAAAGTTCAGACGAAACAGGTCTGATCATGATGGGCATATAAGAAACTCAAGTAGATAGCTGCTGCAGAATCAACATAATCACGAAACATCTGCTGCCACGTCGATACATTCTACGATAACTTGCAACATTTGCGCGTATGATAGTAACATAAGTCCAATAACTTCCGAAAACCAAACAAGAACAGCAAGTTTACGAGAAGATCGAGCTAGCCGCGGGCAGACGGTCGATGTACATCTAGCGACGCCCTCATGCATGGCACTATGCATGGCAGCCAACAAAGTTTAGATCGAAGCACAAACTCAAGTAGCAGCAGCAACATAATAATTACAGAAACATCTGATGCCTGCAACAGCTAGCGTACCAGCTTAATTTTACATTTGCAACTTCAGTTGCAACCTTCCAAACTAATTAAAAGAAGAAAGAACTAAAACAGGACGCATAAGAAGATCACTTCCACGAGAAGATCAATCTAGCTGTAGCGGAGATGGATGATGTACAGGCACAGTACAGCAACGCTGGGCTGGGTGACGGCTCCTCCTCCTACTGTATGCAGCAGCCGCCGCCGCCGGAGTCGCTGTCACGGCGTGGCACCGACCTGTACGTGGTGACGCCGGCGTCTGCGCCGTCACCGGCACCGGCTCCGCGGGAGGACGGCTTGTCCATGGGGTAGTAGTCGTGCCGCTCGACCAACGGCGAGTAGTTGCCCGGGTGGCTGTGCGCCACCGCGCGCGCGTAGCTGCTGCCGTAGCCGTAGCCGAAGCCACCCTGCGCGTCCATCATCGGCGACGGGTGGTGGTGGTAGGCGTACGGGCTGAATGGCGCCGCCGCATACTGGTACTGGTAGTATGGCTGCGAGCCGTTGTACGGCGACCGCGCCGCCACGCCCCCCTTGATCGCCGCCTGGTGCTGCTGGCGCGAGATCGACGACGTGTCGAAGGTGTCCAGTGTCCGGAGCTCCACGATCTCCGCGGCGCCCACCTTCTTGTTGAGCTGCTTGGTCAGCTTATTCGAGTCCACGTCGTCGCCAATCACCAGCAGCAGGCTTTTGTCGCCGCCGGCCAGCGTCACCGACTCCACCCCTGCGTATGCACCCAACAAAATTAATCATCACAGAGAAGAAAGAAAGCTTCAACCTATCAATACGGGAACAATCACAGAGAAGAAAGAAAGCTTCAATATGCAGATGATACAATTCTCTTTATGGAGCATGATTTGGAGAAAGCGGCGAATCTGAAATTAATACTTTCAGCGTTCGAGCGATTATCCGGGTTAAAAATTAATTTTCATAAAAGCGAATTGTTCTGCTTTGGCGAGGCCCATGATGCAGTTGCACAGTATACCGAGTTATTCGGATGCGAGCAAGGTCAGTTTCCTATTAAGTATTTGGGAATACCAATACATTACAGGAGATTGACTAATGCAGAATGGGGCCAAGTCGAAGAGCGTCTGCAGAAAAGGCTAGCTAGTTGGAAAGGAAAATTGTTGTCACTTGGTGGACGACTGGTACTCATTAATTCAGTCCTTACTAATATGGTACTGTATATGATATCATTCTTCCAGTTACCCAAAGGAGTCTTAAAAAAATTGGATTACTTCCGATCTAGATTCTTTTGGCAAGGTGACAACGAGAAAAAGAAATATCGATTGGCCAGATGGGATGTAGTTTGTCGTCCACGAGATCAAGGGGGGCTTGGTATTCATGATCTTCAAGTCAAGAATTCAGCCCTACTTGGTAAATGGATTTTTAAACTACTAACCGAAGACGGCGTTTGGCAGACTATCCTGAAACGTAAATACATAGGCTCGAAAGCAATGTCACAGGTCACGTGGAGACCAGGTGATTCACACTTTTGGGCTGGACTCATGGCGACCAAAAATAAGTTTTTTCGCTATGGGGTATTTAAGATTAAGGATGGATCACAGATACGGTTCTGGGAGGACAAGTGGTTAGGCAATACCACACTCAGAGAACAGTATCCGGCCTTGTACACCATTGCGCGACATAAGGAGGATACGCTGGCTACGGTCATGCAAACATCACCTCCTAATGTTACGTTCAGGCGAGATTTAATCGGGCCTAGACTAGTGTCTTGGCAAAACCTGGTTGATAGATTAACTACAGTTACTCTTACACCGGGCGCCGATGAATTTCGATGGAAGATCACTAAGAATGGACAGTTCTCGGTGGACTCCATGTACAGAGCCATGATCCAGTCGGATATGCCAGTCGATATATTCAAAAATGTATGGCGTATGAAAGTGCCGCTGAAGATTAAGATCTTCGCGTGGTACCTTCGTAAAGGGGTCATACTCACAAAGGATAATCTTGTCAAACGTAATTGGCATGGAAGCTCTAAGTGTGTTTCTTGTTCTCACGATGAGACAATTAAACACTTATTCTTTGATTGCTCATTTGCGCGTTCTATATGGTCCGCTATCCAAATGGCTTCGAATCTATATCAACCCACTTCCGTTGCGAATATATTCGGTAACTGGTTGAATGGGGTAGATAAACGATTTAAGACTATTATTAGGGTAGGAGCGCTTGCCGTTATCTGGTCGCTCTGGCTATGTAGAAATGACAAGATTTTCAATGATAAAATTTTTTCTCGTATGCAGGTTCTATTCAGGAGCACAGGTATTCTCCGTTCGTGGTCCACATTACAGCGAGGGGAGTTACGAGGCCTTTTTATGGAGGCATGTGCACGACTGGAGCAGGTGGCGAGGGATATTTTTATCCCACATGGATGGCCGCTTGATCTACGGATTGAGGCTCCATAGCTTTGACAGTCTACAGAGGATTTTGTAGCTTTGTCACTCTTGTTTATTTTCAGTTTCGGATTGAGGCTGTGTGCATCTCACGATGCAGAGGCCGGGTGTAATGCTTGAATTTTTGAGTAATAAAGCCCTTTATCAAAAAAAAAAAAAAAAAAAAAAAAAACGGGAACAATCACAGATGTACAGAAGTGGATGAACGAGCTTTGTATACGTACCGCTAGCAGTAGCTGCTACTTTCATGGCTTTGGATTGGTATTTCTCGGAGCTCACATACATCCGGATGATGATCTCCTTCTGAAATTTGTGTACACATGTAAGTTAAAACAGTTCGTAAGTTGCGACAAATATGCCAAAAAGAGGTTGGATAGAAAGGACAAACAAATGCTTCTCAAATAAGAGTAGAGGAAGAAACACACACAAACGAAAGAAAATTGTTTACCCTCATGGTTTCTGCTTTGCTGCTCCAAAGAAGCTAGGTATGCAGGGAAGAAATAGATGCCTCTGCTTTGCTGCCTCCGAAGTACTGAAAGGACCAAGTTCATGTACTACTTATATATAGGCTAGGCGCTCCCGTATGACCAATTAGTACACAGAGGAGATATGTCATATGTGACATAAAAAAGTGCTGACATTGTTCATATTTTCAGTTACATACTTCATATAATCATGGTTGTTGACATCTACCGCTCCATTCGTCAGCAAAGCAGCATCACCGATAGCCTCAAAAAGAGCAATGGTTGCCAAAAAAAAAAGGTTCTACAAGTTCAGATATTTATGGGACGACTTTGACCAAAAGACTTTGTTCGGTTGGCATAGTTATCTCAAAGTGTATTTAGAAAGTGGATTTAACACAGTTGGGTCTTCAACTACCCTTTTGTAACAAGAAAAAGTACATATTGGCTTCTGTATTTTCTAGATCATCAAGGTCACCCACTGTTCCATGGCAAAGGTAATGAAACTAGAGTGTCCGAGTATCGTCTTGTCTAAGGCCCTTCATCCGAGAAAAAACAGGAAAATAACAGAAACCCATTTCAGTACCGGGGTGCATACGCACCCGGTATTTAAAAAACTAGTTTTGAAACATCAAAAAAGTCTAAAATAAAATTTTGTAGATACATATTCACATTCTATATGTTCGCAAAGTCATTTCGTCAGGAATAGACATCTTTTTGGCTTATGTATAAAAAGATAAAAATAAAGTCCCGTAAAAAGGCGCACCGAGATTTGTCTTTTTTATATATGCCACAAAAGATATATAGAATTCACGCGAAAAGACTTTGTGACATATATAATGTTAAGATCTATGCATTGACTATTTTTTGTAATTTTTTAACATTTCAAAATTTGTTTAAAATGCATTTTAAGTACTGATCGCATCTGCACCCGCAGGGAATCAAAACGTCGCCCCAAAAATAAAAGATCCTCACTCAATTATATAATATAAGCATTCTTACCAAGTTAAACTAGTTTGCTAAAAAATACTTCTATTCTATTATATTATAAATCAGAGGAGGAAAGTATAAATCACGTCGGGGGGCATCAGACCCCGGCTAAAAATGCCAGAATAAGATGAAGCTATATCAAGTTTTCCAATCACAGCATTAGGCCGACTATATCATCTTTAGCCGGGTTCATCACCAGATACTCTAGTGAGAATTGGAGGCAGCCTTTCATCTTCTTGAGTGTTTTGGGAAGGCGTCTGGCCTGCGCACGAACATGGCCAAGAGCGCGATGTTGCCTATCCGCTGTGAGGAGACCAATTTGGCAGTGCTTTCGGACGCCTTTCCCTGTCAGCTTGCAACCTTCCCATGCAAATACTTGGGGCTCCCCCTCTCTCCTAAAGCCTTGCAAAAATTAGACTGGCAACCGCTCATCGACGAGTTGTCACGGCGTTTGGCTTCTTAGCGCACCTCCCTGCTCTCAGAAGGTGGACGACTGGTGCTTATATCCTCGGTTCTTACGATGCTCTTAGTCTACCACATGCTGTCGTTGGATCTGCCGCCGTGGGTCTTGAAGACGATCTATAAAATCTGCAGGCGCTTCTTCTGGCGCGGATCCGAGGATGCCAGGGGCGGCAGCTGCAAAGTTGCTTGGAATCTGGTCTGCATGCCCAAACATTTAGGAGGTTTGGGACTCCACAATCTGCGTTTGCTGAACGACGCACTGAGGATCAGGTGGCGCTGGATAGAGAAAACTGGACCTCTCCAGGTTTGGTCTGGCCTCCCGTTCAAACTGACAAACACTGTTGATGCCTTCGCGCGCGCGGCCATGGACTGCACCATCGGCAACGTCCACACTGCCACGTTCTGGTTTGACAAATGGATTAACGGGCAGAGCGCGGCAGACATCGCCCCGGGGCTCCTACAATTCGTCCTGCCTAAGAGTGCGCTGCAACTTTCCGTTCATCAAGCTCTACAGAACAACAGGTGGATCTCCAACATCCGCGGAGTCAACAACGTGGGGGCAATCGTACAGTTCATGGACTTATGGCAAGCACTCAGCCACGCCCCCCTCTCTGATTCCCCTGATGAGTTCCGATGGTTGCTCGCATCCAACGGGATCTACTCGGCAAAAACGGCCTACCAAGGCCTCTGGCTGGGATCGGTGCAGGCTGACTTCGTGGACCTTCTTTGGAGCAGTTGGGAGCCCCTGAAGGAGAAGTTGTTCCTCTGGCTCGCCCTACGCAACCGTTGTTGGACTGGGGACAGACTTCTTGCAAGAGGGCTCAATGGGTCGGCCGTTTGCCTCCTGTGCGGCCAAGTGGCAGAATCAATTGATCACCTTCTGATGCAATGCCCTACCGCGAGATCGATCTGGTTTTCGGTGCTTCAGGAGTTTGCGCTGTCGCATTTCGTCCCAGCTCAAGACTCCACGCTTAGAGCCTGGTGGGCTGGGCTGGCTACTTGCACCCCCAAGCAAAAACGGGTCGAGCTAGCAACGCTTAGTGTAGCATGATGTCGACGTCTTTGGCTTGAATGTAATAATCTCCATTTCGAACGTGTGTCTTCTTCGGAGCAGACTGTAGCGAGTAGAATTTTAGAGTACTTTAGTTCTTGGGTTGATTCCAGACAGATAGCAGGCAGGCGGGAGGAGTAGCCTCTCAGTTTTAGCAGGTAGTTTGCAACTACACTAAGTTGTACTCTCTTCTTCTTAATGTCATGACATGCACCTGCATGTTCTTGAAAAAAAAAAGTTTCTCCCGCTGTGATTTGCATTTCCACTATAGTTAATTTATACTCTTTTCAAAATAGATTCTGAAACATTTGCATCAAAATAATACACATAACATTTGTTATTCAATTATTCAACAAAGTCCGGCAAACCAAATACATCAATTGACCTAAAGCCATCTTCCTAGTGATCTCGGTCGCAACATCTACAACTCAAAATGGGGCGATCCTAACCGGGGTTAATTGCTCTGATCTCACACCAGCTAAACCGAAGGCCTCATCAAGACAACCAACGAGGCTAGCCGTGAGCACAAACATGTCGCGCTCCCTCGGCGCACCTTCTACGCACGGTATAGAAGTCACCGCCGCCATCTTTCGCGGTATAGAAGTCACCGCCGCCATCTTTCGCCTACCCATTTTCAGGAGAGATCAACCTACTGACCTTGCCAACCTTGTCGGCAACGTCGCCATGACACAAGACAACGCCCGCATAAGTCCATAAACACCTGTACAACACCGAGACCCCGCCGCGCCATGCCACCGAGACCGGCCTTCGTCGACGCGGTAGATGCATGCCATGCCTCTCCACCTCCTTACGCCTCTAGCAAGCACCTTCTCCAAGACGATGCTCCCAAGAGGGAGAAAGACACAGTAGTGCCGCCATCGTACGATCCGGGAGACCCAGATCTAAGGTTCCCCCCGGAGCAGCCCGAGAGAGGAGACGATGACTGCTATGACGATGCATGCCACAAGGTAGCGGCGCATAGACACTCCCATCGTTCACCATGACCAAGATCGAAGCCCGGTTTTCGCCGGCAGACACACTTCCCCAATCTTGCAGCAGATTGGATCACCAGCATGCCACCGTCATTGACCGCCCCGTAGGAGGATGGCCAAGGTCCACCTCCACCACTCGCCCGACCCCGTTGTCACATGCCTAGGGAGAGCCCAATCGCGTGCCGTCGACTGCGGACGACCATCGAAGTATGCCACCTAGGATCCTGATGCCGCCGCCAGAAGTTGCCCTGCCGCCACCACGGGCCGCGGGGGCTTTTCCCAACGGCGTCGTCCGGCGATGGCATGGAAGAGGGGGGAGGGGAAGGGTAGGCGGCGGCGCTGTGTTTAGGTAAGCCCCCATGTCGCCCTAGGTGGAGAAGCAATGCATGGCTCAGGTGCGATCTCTCCAGTCTAGTTAGTAAGTCCAAGCTATCCGGGATGGCACATTGAAAGATAGGCTAGGCAACAACTCTTCCTCACAAACCACATCATTGAGGTTTGTGGGTGCTGTACAGTCTGATTTGCGCGAGTTGGTTTCTCGCCTCTCTGCGGGACCACATGAGAGTGGACGATGGGTTGTCTACACCGTGTCGCGCACCATGCACATTAGATTTTTTTTTATAAAGGGCATTATTACTCAAAAAGTTCAAGCATTACACCCGGCCTCTGCATCATGAGATGCACACAGCCGAAATCCGAAACTAAAAATAAACATAGCGACAATACTACAAAAACATCCGTTGTAGACTGTCGATGCTATGGAGCCGCAATCCGTAGATCAAGCGGCCATCCATGTGGGATAAAAATATCCCTCGCCACCTGCTCCAGTCGTGCACATGCCTCCGTAAAAAGGCCTCGTAACTCCCCTAGCTGTAATGTGGACCACGAACGGAGTATACCTGTGCTCCTGAATAGAACCTGCACACGAGAAAAGTTTTTATCATTGAAAATCTTGTCATTTCTACATAGCCAGAGCGACCAAATAACGGCAAGCGCTCCTACCCTAATAATAGTCTTAAATCGTTTATCAACCCCATTTAACCAATTGCCGAATATATTCGCAACGAAAGTGGGTTGATATAGATTCGAAGCCATTTGGATAGTGGACCATATAGAACGCGCAAATGTGCAATCAAAGAATAAGTGTTTAATTGTCTCATCATGAGAACAAGAAACACACTTAGAGCTCCCATGCCAATTACGTTTGACAAGATTATCCTTTGTGAGTATGACCCCCTTACGAAGGTACCACGCGAAGATCTTAATCTTCAGCGGCACTTTCATACGCCATACATTTTTTAAGATATCGACTGGCATATCCGTTTGGATCATAGCCCTGTACATGGAATCCACCGAGAACATTCCATTCTTAGTGATCTTCCAGCGAAATTCATCAGCGCCTGGTGTAAGAGTAACCGTAGTTAATCTACCAACCAGGTTTTGCCAAGACGCAAGTCTAGACCCGAGTAAATCTCGCCTGAACGTAACATTAGGAGGTGATGTTTGCATGACCGTAGCCAGCGTAGCATCCTTATGTCGCGCAATCGTGTACAAGGACGGATACTGTTCTCTGAGTGTGGTATTACCTAACCACTTGTCCTCCCAGAACCGTATCTGCGATCCATCCTTAATCTTAAATACCCCATAGCGAAAAAACTTATTTTTGCTCGCCATAAGTCCAGCCCGGAAGTGTGAATCACCTGGTTTCCACATAACCTGTGTTATTGCTTTCGAACCTATGTATTTACGTTTCAGGATGGTCTGCCATACGCCATCTTCGGTTAGTAGTTTAAAAATCAATTTACCAAGTAGGGCGGAATTCTTGACTTGGAGGTCATGAATACCGAGCCCCCTGATCTCGTGGACGACAAACTACATCCCATCTGGCCAATCGATATTTCTTTTTCTCGTTGTCACCCTGCCAAAAGAATCTTGATCAGAAATAATCCAATTTTTTTAAGACTCCTTTGGGTAACTGAAAGAATGGTATCATATACAGTACCATATTAGTGAGGACTGAATTAATGAGTACCAGTGGTCCACCAAGTGACAACAATTTTCCTTTCCAACTAGCTAGCCTTTTCTGCAGGCGTTCTTCGACTTGACCCCATTCTGCATTAGTCAATTTCCTGTAATGTATTGGTATTCCCATATTCTTAATAGGAAACTGGCCTTGCTCGCATCCGAATAACTTGGTATACTGTGCAACTGCATCTTGGGCCTCGCCAAAGCAGAACAATTCACTTTTATGGAAATTAATTTGTAATCCGGATAATCGCTCAAACGCTGAAAGAATTAATTTCAGATTCGCCGCTTTCTCCAAATCGTGTTCCATAAAGAGAAATGTATCATCAGATTCGCCGCCTTTTCTATCTTGTGCACATTAGATAGAAAAGACTCGTGCCCTAACCTAGCCATGGCCTTACAATTCCAAATTTGCAAGAAATCAACGAGTAGGAAAACGAGACGATTGTGTGCTTCATCACCATGTTGGTCTTCTGCCATGGTATAGTGATTTTTTTATAAATATGACTCCTGCCAACAAAATTGTCAAAAGTAACCCAGGTTGGCGGGAATTACACGAGTCCTTCCCGTCAAGCGACTTCCCTCCATATGGGTTGGTGGGAGGTGACCTTCAGCCACCTAGGACTTCTCGCCAACAGAGTTGACGGAAGGACACATGTCGCTTTTTGCACTTCTCGGTAGGAGTAGATTTGACAAAAATATATCAGAGGAGGTTACTTTTGACAATTGGATTAGGCGGGGCCATCTAAAACGCAAGGTTCTCGTTTCATCTCGTCTTTTGTCCGTCCGGCAATAAATGCCCGAAGTAAAAAAAAACTGATTTTATTAGCCGATCATGAATTCCTGGTTTGGAATGCTCCCGTTAACTGCTCACAACAGATTTTTACTCCATCCATATCGAACTGATTTTTACTCCATCCATATCGAAATATAATATGTTTTAACATTTTATAGAATGCACATATCTAGACATGTTTTAGTCTAAGATACACAGGAATCTACGCATTAAAAGACGTCTCGATACGTGAAGTCTAGAAAACTCTAAACATCTTACATTATATTTTGATGAGACGGAGGTAGTAGTATCAATCAGTACGTGACCGTTCTGTCAGATGTATTTGTGTTTTCCCGTGTATAGTACGGTATAGTATACCGACTATATGCGGGCCCCATGTAATGCTACTGGAAGGGATCTTCCTCCCTATATAACACGTAACCCGAGCCACTAACGAGGTTATCGGTTCCGCTACATGACTTTGACATGGTATCAGAGCTAATGCTCCCCATGCTCTAAACCCTAGCCGCCACTCACGGTCATAGATCGTAAATCCAAAAAAAAAAACCCTACGATCATCTTCTTGATCGGAAAAAGCCTTTCCTACGATCCTTGATCGGAAACCACAAAGCTCCACACGATCTCTGTATCAGGAAACTACGCAAACAAGCCCACATGAGCGAGTGATGAACTTGCCTGAGATTGAAATAACAATAATAAACCATGTCTTAGGGTTCGAGGGTCGCGTAGAGAAATCCCGAGATCTTAAAACAGTAAAGTAGTCCCGATAAGGGCTACTGGAAAACTGGCAAGATGCTATTATGCATAGTAATAGAATGCATCGTGATTTACCCCGAAAATACCCAAGCTTGAATGGCCAAGCTACGTTTTGCGATATTTAGATTTTATTAAGTTTTCTTGATTTTGAGTTGTTGTTATTTAGTTCTTATAGTGATGACTTGCATCACTGAAGGTTTTGATCAAAAGTTGGTTAATTGCTTCATCAGTTATTCAGGTTTTTAGTTCATATGCTTGGTTAGTAAACATTTTAAAATGTATGCTTTAATGAATTAAGTATGTTCACTTTTATCCAAGTAATAAGTTGATATCTTGATCAGGATGATTCTTTAAGGAAAACAAACATAGTTTGTTATGATTTGGCAAAATTGTTCATGTAGAAGTATTACTTAAGTAAAATGGAATTCTTGAAATACCCAATTAAATCACATGCTAGGGTTTAAGTTAAACAAGTGATTATATTTCATTAAGTAGGAATTGCAATTATGACTTAAATTATTTTTAAAACATTAATTTAAAATCATATATAAAATAGTAGAATAAAGTTATATTCATTTCTCTAGACAATGTATTAAACACCAAAAAGGATACTTAAATAATATGCTCACTTTTAGAATAAGGTTATTTTATTTTAAGATTTAAATATTAAGTACTAAAATGATTATAATAGTTTTGGATTTAAAGACTTAAAGAATATATTATTTTCCATTCCTTTATTAATTTGATGTGATTTAATTATCTTATTATTCTTTGATAAATCAGAGAATAAAGAATTAATGTCGCGGTGGTGTCGCGGCAGATGCCATAGGATGGCTAAAGATGTGGGGACGATGGACGCTGGAGGTGTCCGGGGAGGGATCACGCGACGAGTAGCCGCGTGAGGTAAGATCCACACAATACAAACAACACGATGTACCCAGGTTCAGGGCCCTCGTGAGGAGGTAAAACCCCTACTCCTGCCTTTCTCTATGTATTACGGTGTCTCACCGAGTAGCCACAGTACAAATAGTAACGCTACCGAGTAGCCCCTTGCCCCTCTCCGAGTAGAGCTAGGTCAAGAACTTAGGGTTTCTAGGGTTTCTAGTGAGCCACTATGGGAGCATCTGAGAGCGTCTGTGAGTGTGCCTCGCGCAGGAGGCGGCGGGGCACCTTATATACATGGTGCCCAGCCGGATACGTCCAAATCCTGGACAAGTGTCGACATAGTGTGCACACTGTCCTTTCTCCGAGTACCCGCTGACAGCTTTGGTCGTTGGTCTTGGCTGCTTCTGTAAAGTCGTTGGGCAAAACTAGGGGACAGACTGGTATCACTGTACCTAGTCACAGAGTAGGCCCCCCTTATCCTGCCACCGACTGCTTCCATGCTGTCACTGTCAGGCAGGCCGTCCCCACGTGAACAGTAGTTCGAATGCTGCCAAGTACGGACCCAGGATACGCGGGATCCTGTGTCAGAACGGCTCCTTTGACTTCCTGCCCGAGTAGTTTCCCGCCAAATGTTCCCGCCAATTGTACTCGGGCCAAACCTTCTACTCGACATGGTAGAAACTGATTGATATCTCCTTCTGGCCATCTTGAGGTGAGACCGAGTAGCAGTCGACCGGGTAGCGAGTACCCGGTAGTCGGCTACTCGACCAAACCTCTCTTCTGTAAGCGGCCTTTACCACCTGTCTTTACCCTACTCGGGGGTAACCCCCCGACAGCAGTCCCCGAAGCTGGTTGAGTCTTGCGAACTTGTTCACTAGGCTCTGCCAGCTTAAAACCAGCCTTTGTATCTCAGCCATCGAACCTCAAGATGACCGATTAGGTCCTCCGAGTAGCTATCCGGAAAGTATCTTGGGTTTCCTTTTCCGAGTAGCAGTTGCTTTCTACTCTGTATCCGAGTAAAAAGACTTAGCGAAAATTCGCAAACTGAGCCTCTGCGGCGCAGAGCAACATCCAGCCCTTCACGCAGGCACTGCCTACGTGTCAAGCATCCACGACCTTGTCGTTTGGTTGCCCAGGACACGACGCCACGTGTCCAGTTTTCACGCCGTGGGCCCACCGGCCGTCATGTCCCATCACGCGCAGTTACTGGCCACGATCTGAAGGTGGGATCAAATGCGGCCGTTACGCGCGCAACCCGCGCTTGTGTGCGTTTCTAGCCGGCCACAGGACCCACCACACGCCACAGTCGATCCCACTACCGCGGTGGTAACGGTAATACCGCGAGGGAGATATAAATACCCCCGCGGTAACTTCCCTTTCTTCTTCCCTGCTCTTTTCCCCTTCTGCCTCTTGTTCTTCTTCTCCACCGAGCCCTCCGCCGCCGCGCAAGCTTCTGCGCCGCCGCGGACTCACCCCACCGAGCACCCCCACTCGAAAATCATCCACTCTTCCCACTCGCGACGATGGCCAAGGCTAGCTGGGCGGGTTCCTCCGTCACCAAGGCCAATCTCGCCTGGCTCGTGACCAGCAGAAGGGTTCCCCCCGGCGTGGAGTGCCGGGCACCCGACGACGAGGTCGTGCCAACTCCGCAGGATGGTGAGCGGGTGGTCTTCATGTCGCACTTCGAGCGCGGCTTTGGACTGCCCGCCTCCAACTTCCTGCGCGAGTTCCTCGACCACTTCGGGCTGCAGATGCATCACCTGCCGCCCAACGCGGTCGTCTTCCTCGCCTACCACGCGGTGGTCTGCGAGGCTTTCCTCGGCATCAGGCCTACGACTGATACGTGGCTCAGGTACTTCAATCTCCGCCAACAATCTGTCGGGAAGAAAGACGGTGCAGGTATCGGCCGCGCCACCGACACGGGCTGTGCCATGATGGTGCAGCGGACGGGTACGAATCATCCCCGCATCCAGGGGCTGGACTCCTGCCGAATGTGGCAGCAAACCTTCTTCTACGTCAAGAACGTCCCCGCCACGGAAGGAGGTGTGGTTGATGATCGGATCAACCTGCCCGCTTGGAGGAACCGTGCTCCACTCGGGTCGAACTGGAAGGAGAAGCCCAACATCGACGAGATCGCCGTTGAGATAGAAGACAGACTCGGCGAGTTGAAGAAGCTGGGCCTCAAGAATGACGACCCGGTGATATGCTGGATCAAGCGCCGAGTACTCCCTCTGCAGGAGCGCTGCCATCTCATGTGTTACATGGGAGGCCCGCGCGACTGCACCAGGACCACCACCATCGAAATCGACGACGCGGATGTTGCCTATCATGCCAGGAACATGCTGAAGACAAGCCTCACCGAGAGGTGGCGGTATGGCTTCGCCCCGTACAGTCGCACGCTACCGATTGCCCGGGTACGCTGTTCCTACTCTGCTTTTGCCTCTGCTTCCCGAGTAGATAACTTTTCTTTCCGCCTCGACTAGCAATCACCTGGCGCACCGAGTATAGCACTTAGTCGACTCGCATTTAGGCTCAGTATGCTTTGTGTTTGCACGCCTATCCGGGTAGAACACTTGGAGAACTGCATAGGCTTAGTGTGCTTTGTGTCTGCACGCCTGTCTGAGTAGAATACTTAGAAAACCGCATAGGCTTAGTGTGCTTTGTGTTTGCACGCCTATCCGAGTAGAGTTCCATCCTGCTACTCGGTTTACTTATGATCCTTCTCTGTCTTTCAGACTCTTACTCGACAGCTGATTGAGAGTCGCGAAGTTTTTGAAGACAACTGGTTCGCCGATCGCGAGGAGGATGACATGCTGCCCTCTGATGACGCGGAACCGAGCAGTCCCGTTCCTGACAAGCGCGATGCTCTCCGCACTTGGTCAGATGAAGGCTCTCACGGTATTGTTACTTTCATCTTGTTTGCTTCTGAGAAACACCAATCCCTTGCACTGCTGTTTCTGATTCTTCCTTCTTCTCCTTTGAACTTCTCAGATGAGGCCGCTGCGGAGAGGGACGACGAGGATGAGGGCGAGAACGAGGGCGATGCGCCCCTCGTCGTCCAACCTTTGTCTACTGCCCCTCCCGAAACCCGCAAGCGGACTGGGAGCGAAGCGCAGGTACCTCCGGCCAAGAAGAGGAAGCCTGCCGAGAAGGAGGAGGCCGCCGAGAAGAAGAAGAAGGTTACTGTCAAGAAACCCCGACGACAGCTTAAGTCCACCAATGCGTGAGTTCTCTTCTCGTTTGCCCTCCTTCTTGCGTAGTACTGATTTCTCCCAAATCTTCTTCCAATCCCTGATCTCTTTCTTCTCTGCAGTCCTGCCATGGACGCGAACGCAGCCCTCGCGTCCGACCAAGCCCAGAAGAAACCAGTACCTCTGGTTAGCCTGGACGATGATGATGAGGATCGCGACGCCAGTGCTGCTGCTGCCAATCCAGCACAAGGAGCAGCGTCAGAACCAGCAGCACAAGACACCGCCGTCCACGACGAGAGACCCCCTTCTCCTCCGGCTAGCAACGCCGAGGAGAACCAAGAACAAGAAATGCCAGACGCCGCCGCCCTTGAGCGGCCAGAAGTAGAGCAGCCCACCACCGAGGCTGCCGCACAAGAGAATGTCGCCGCCGAGCAGCTGACGACAGACGACACCGCCGCGGATGCTATCGTAGCGGATGTCTACCCACTGCCAGGCAGCGCACCGAGTGGTGTTCTGCCAGGAGCTGCAGCGGCGCCACCAACTGCGCAAGGCCCTACGCCACCGACTGCGCAAGGCCCTACACCACCAACTTCCTCCTCGTCTCCACAGAGCAAGGACACATCCAGCCCTCCCGGGCGAGCAGCCAAGCAACAGGCCCTTGATGCTCTGAGGGATTACTGTTCCAAGAAAGGTCTATCTGAGAAGGAGACTGCCGATAAGGTGGCTGCTGAGGAGGCCAAGGCCAAGGAGGAAGCCGCCGAGAAGGCCAAAGCCGAGAAAGAAACTGCTGAGAGAGCTAAGGCCGAGCAGAAGAAAGCCAGGGCTGAGCAGAAGAAGGCCGAGAAGCAAGCTGCCGAGAAGGCAGTCGCCGAGAAGGCAGAGGCCAAGACTGGCGGGAAGAAACCCGAGGATGTCGAGAAGCAGGAAATCGAGAAGGAGCAAACAAAGAAGAGGGCCAGAGACCAAGGCGCATCCACAGGCGGAGCACTCGTGCTTCGCGACTCCGGCCCGATTCCTGCTGCGCTCTCTGCGGGCGCTCGCGCTGCTGGCCAGCCTTGCTACCCGGAGTATATGATTGAGGTTAGCCACCAACATAGCATCGGCTTCCCTCCCCAAGATAAAGCTGTAGCTATTCAGAAGGGTAGGAAAGCTGTAGCCAGGAATACTCCTCCCTCCGATCCAGCCCAGAACAAACCCGTCAATATTGCTTCTCGGGGAGCCCAAGACAAGCCAATAACCTCCAAGGGTCTTGAGCAGGTACTGGACACTGTCGGCTACATCAGCGCCAAGTGGGACAGCGGGGTTCTCGGAGAGGAGAAGTGGCACGGCTTGACCCTTGGCTCCGTCGACCACTACCGCGTGGAGTGGAACAAGATCGACCTGGGACACCAGCCCATGTCCGTCTCCACCGACACCGCCACCCTCGCAGCCAAGATGTTCTTGCACCGCAAGAACGCCGAAGATATCGAACAGAGCTACGCAGTAAGTCTTTTTGCCTTTTCCGAGTTGAATTTTCTTCTCTTCTACCCGCCTTTCTTCTTTCTTACCATCACCCCCCAGTCCCCGAGATTTGGGTCGAGTAGGCGGATACTCTCCGAGCAGCCTCCTACTCGGGCCGAATCTTCTCTGCTTTGCCTAACTCATTTTCTTCTCGGTTTTCAGGATAGCGTTCTTAAGCGGACCAACTTATACCGCATCCTTCTCTGGAACCACTCCATCGCCAGGAGGCGAATTGCTGCGCTGGAGAAGGAGAAGTTAGTTGCTGAGGCCGCGAGCAAAAATGCAAACGACAGCACCCAACAGCTGGCCGAAGTGCAAGGTACGCCTTTAGCCACGCGGTTCCTGCGTTTTATGGTTACGCCCGCTTCTGCTTTTTTACGCACTGACCTTTCCTTCTCTGCAGAGAAACTGAAAGCCTTGGCCGATGAGCATGAAAAATGCCGTAGCTTCGTGGAGAACGCCGAGGCCACGATAAAGAAACTTGAAGGTGAGTTTGCTGTTTACTCGGTATGTCCTTGAACTCGGTTCTTCTCTGCCCGTTTACTGACCTCATCTTGTCTTTTCGCAGAAGATTATAAGTCATTTGCTGAGGCGCACCAAGACTGCGTCAAGCCAGCCGAGGTGGAAAAGCAGCTATCCGAGCAGGCCATTACTCTGGTGAAGGACCATACCACCGAGATGGAGAAGCTGCAGCTCCAGCTTCAGAATGCACTCCAAGATGCCGTGAAGATTGGCGCCGAGAGGGACACGGCCATCGCCGAGAAAGCCAAGGCCGAGACCACTTTCAAGGCCAAGGAGAGGGCCCTCGAGGCTGAATGCGAGACTCTGAAGAAGGCCAATGCTGATCTTTTCGCTCAGATGGACACCTTGCGCCAGATCCAGTCAAAGCACATTAGCAACGAGGAATCTTGGAGAACCAAGCTGCAGCAGCTGCGCCGCCAACTAGTCGGTAAGTTCTTCTCTTCATTGCATGTTTTCTTCTCGGTCTTATTCCTTCTCGGCTTCCTTTTTTCTTTCTCGGTTTTTTGATCTTGCCACTTGCTATTTCAGATATCTGGCCTCGTCTTGAGTCTACCTCTGCGCCCTCGATAGCCAAGGCCCGAGCAGTTCGCCTTTCGCTGGGTGAGCCGATTGACACCAGGGCTGATATCGAGGACAGCTTGCAGGTGCTCAAAGGTTACTTCGAACAGCTGGCCGGCTGCGGGACTGATTTGATGCATGCGGGCTTTGAGCTCCACCGGCTGTTCTGGCCCCATGATCCTGAGCGAAAAAGCATGCGAGCGCTCGCCCTCAAGCTGGAAGGCGTGAAGGCCGAGTTAAAAAAATGGCGAGCCTCCGGAGCCCGTGCTGGTGCGGACGTGATGCTTCTCTGCATTGCGTCCTGGTATGAAAACCTGGACATGCAGCTCATCCGCGGGAAGCGCAATAACTCCAAGTGGGAGACTGAAGCCGATAGCGTGGCCTTGCGCAAGCAGATTGCATATGATGTCGCAGAGTGCGCCGAGACGGAGGTCTACATCGATGGCGTCCCCGAACCCGACACCGAGTACGAGGACGACGAAGATGACGACGAGGAAGAACTTGGGGACTACTTCGAATCTCCCAAGGGCAAGGCCGGGAAGGGCAAGGCCACCGTCGTCGCGAGTAGCGATGAAGACGAAGGGGCGCACATCGACAGCGAGCCACTCGACTTCGGCACCTCCTCAGGTGCTGCTCTCGACGACACGGTGCCCCCTCCTGGCCACGCTTCAGGCTCCTCCTCGGCTCTGGGACCCGTCTCGGTGGCCACGGCCACTTCCGAGCAGGCGGCCACCCAGGAGGACGCCGAGATGGAGGAATCCGCCGCCGTGCAGACGGAGGCTGATGCTACCCACGCCAGCACCGAAGGAGCAGCCGCCACGACTGCCGCCGAAGAAACTGCTGCCAGGACCGCCGCCGAGGAAACAGCCGCCAAGGCCAGCGCCGAGAACATCTCCTCTTCAACTTGAAGCAACCTGCAATCTTTTCTTTCACTTGAACACTTTATCAGATCCCCGGAATGCCGGGAGCAGATGTAACAGACTACCTTTATCTTGCTTGCTACTCAGTTTTTATGCCCACTCGGTTTACGTTGACATTAATCAATTTGAACGACACTGGCTTAATGCCGAGTTGTGTTTCCATGCGAGTCCCCGAGTAGCTTTTCTTATTCACCCTGTCTTTTCATCTCTGCTCTACCTGCGACTTGTCGCTTGTTTGGTATTCGAGTCACAAGAATCAAGGAACAAGGCTGCAAATACTTGGCCGCTAGAAACAATCATGGTAACGCAGCCCACCACCTAGCCGAGAAGACGAAAACGAGGAACAAAAAGTAACCGACAACCTACTCGGTTCCTGCACTCCTTCTTCCTTAGTGATTTTCGTGTGCTCATTGACCTTTTGCTTGTTCTCTTGCTTGCCATGAAGCCGGGTTTCGGACAGCAGCAGAGTCGAAGAGTTGGCATATAGGTTTAAACACAGTACTCAATGCACCTTTGAGTTCTGAAGTGGAGCAACCGAATAGACAAAGGAACAAGCCGAGTAAAAACACTTAGAGCAATTTTGGGCGAGGGCAGTGCCCGAGAACAATTTTAGATTGCAGAATAGAATTTCAACTCGGATGAAAGGGTACATACACATCTTTGCTTACGAATGAAAACGACGAAGTAGAGCTACATTCCAAGGGCGCCTGGTTTCCTCTCCAGCTTTATCTGCCCTGTTCGCCTGCGACGGGCGCACATCTACAAGATAGTACGCGTCATTGTGCAGCGCTTTGCTCACAATGAAGGGCCCTTCCCATGGGGGAGACAACTTGTGCATCCCGGCTGTGCGCTGCACAAGCCTAAGGACCATGTCTCCTTCTCGGAAAACCCTTGGGTTCACCTTTCGGCTATGATAGCGCCGCAGGTTTTGCTGGTAGATAGCCGAACGTGACAGAGTCAGCTCTCTTGCTTCTTCAAGCAGGTCAACGTCGTCTTCTCGAGCTTCTCTTGCCTCCACCTCAGTGTAGAGGGCTACTCGAGGGGAGTCATGCTCTAAGTCTATTGGCAACACGGCCTCGGCCCCGTATACCAAGAAGAATGGCGTGTAGCCGGTTGACCGGTTAGGGGTAGTCCTTAGACTCCACAACACCGCTGGCAACTCTTCTAGCCAACACCCGGGTGTTTTCAGCAACGGCTCAATCAGCCTTGGCTTGATGCCTGCCAGTACCATCCCATTTGCTCTCTCAACTTGCCCATTGGAGGCAGGGTGCGCGACTGACGCAACGTCTAGTCGGATATGTTTATCTCTGCAGAACCGCACCATTGCCCCCTCTGCAAAGTTGGTGCCATTGTCGGTGATGATACTGTGCGGGTAGCCATATCTCATAATCACATCCTTCACAAACTTCACGGCTGTGACCCCATCACACTTCCGAATAGGTTTCACCTCGATCCATTTGGTGAACTTGTCCACCATGACCAAGATATGTGTCATATTGCCCTTAGCCGGCTTGAAAGGACCAACCATATCCAAGCACCAAACCGCAAACGGCCATGTGATAGGGATTGTTTTCAACTCGGAAGCTGGCATGTGAATCTTACTTGCGAACATCTGGCAGCCGGCGCACTTTCTCACGATATCCTCAGCTTGCTGCAGTGCGGTGAGCCAGTAGAAGCCATGCCGAAAGGCTTTCTTGACTAAAGCCCGAGAAGAGGCGTGATGCCCACATTCTCCTTGATGTATCTCCACCAGGATTTCTTCTCCTTCCTCTGGGCTCACACAGCGTTGCAGCACGCCAGTGGCACTTCTCTTGTGCAGCACATCTCGAACTATGGTGTAGCCCTTGGACCTTCTCTGAATCTGCCTCGCAGTCACCTCATCTTCAGGCAAAGTACCGTCCCTTAGAAAGGATAATATGGGCACTGCCCAGCTCGGTGTCTCCCGCACGGGAAACACTGGTTCGTCCATTTCCATTGGGACAGGCTCTGTTGGTTGCACAGGAGGAGTAGGAGCGCTTCTCTGCAGCCCAGATCGATTGGCGAGAACTTCTTTAATGAACGCAACAGCTTCTGCGTTGAGGGCGGCAGTCCCCGAGTAAGGAATGGCAGTCCCCGGGTAGGGAGTGGCAGTCCCCGAGTAGGGAGTGGCAGTCCCCGGGTAAGGAATGGCAGTCCCCGAGTAAGGAACGGCAGTCCCCGAGTAGGGAACGGCAGTCCCCGAGTATAGGACGGCAGTCCCCGGGTTCCCTGCAGCACTCTCCCAGTCAATCTCCATTGGGTCAGATTCTTCACTTGGCAGAGAAGGGACAAAGATGGATTCCGAGTTAGGGGAAGGCTTGATGGATGGCTTCCTCAAATGCTCCAAGGCAATCCCTGCCGGGATGGACTGCCGAGAAGATCCCAACTTGGACAGCTCATCTGCTGCCTCGTTCTCTGCTCGGTGAATATGCTGGAACTCACAGCCTTCGAAAAACCCAGTCATTGACTGCACCAGGAAACGATATGATGCCATGTTGGCATCCAAAGCATCCCAGGTACCTGAGACTTGCTGCACCACTAGATCTGAGTCACCATAGCATATAATGCGCTGCACGCCAACCTCCTTTGCTACTCGCAAGCCATGCACCACTGCCTCATACTCGGCTACATTGTTGGATGCCTTGAAGTGAATCTGCAACACATACTTGAGTTGATCCCGCTTGGGTGACGTAAGCACAACGCCAGCCCCGAGGCCTTCTTTCACCTTTGAGCCATCAAAGTGCATCTTCCAATAGTTGGAAACTGGAGCGGGAGGTTCATACTGCATCTCGGCCCAGTCCACAAGAAATTCCGCCAGTACCTGAGACTTGATTGCTTCTCTTCTCGTATACGCGGGAGCGTACGCGGCTAGCTCGATCGCCCACTTGGCTACTCTGCCACTCGCCTCCTTGTTACCCATGATGTCCGAGATGGGAGCTGAGCTCACGACAGTGATGGGATGCTCCTGGAAGTAATGTTTCAGCTTCCTGGCGCCCAGGTACACACCATATGTCATCTTCTGGTAGTGAGGATAGTTTTGCTTGGAACTGGACAGCACCTCACTGAGATAATAGACTGGGCGCTGCACACTCTTGCCTTCTTCTTCTCGCTCCACCACTATCACCACGCTGACTACTCGGTTAGTCGCGGCAATGTACAGCAGCATAGGCTCCTTGGGTAGCGGACTAGCCAAGACGGGAGCACTAGCCAGCATTGCTTTCAGCTCATTGAATGCCACATCCGCTTGCGGAGTCCAGACAAACTTGTCGCTTTTCTTCATCAGCTGGTACAGAGGCAAAGCCTTCTCGCCCATTCGGCCAAGAAAGCGGCTCAGAGATGCCAGACAACCCGTGAACTTCTGCACATCCTTCAATGATCTCGGCAAAGACATGCTCTCAATAGCTTTTATCTTAGACGGATTGGCTTCAATGCCCCGACTAGAAACCAGAAAACCGAGTAGCTTTCCAGCTGGTACACCAAAGGTACACTTACTCGGATTCAGTTTCATTTTGTACCTGCGTAGGTTAGCAAAGGTTTCCTCCAGGTCGGCAAGCAGAGTATGTGTTTCATTCGTTTTGATGACAATGTCATCTACGTACACCTGCACATTCTTGCCGAGCTGGTCATGCAAGCATTTCTGCATGCATCTCTGATAGGTCGCACCCGCATTCCTCAGGCCAAAACACATGACACGATAGCAATAAGCCCCGTACGGGGTAATGAAAGCAGTCTTTATTTGATCAGCAGGGTTGAGTGCAATCTGGTGGAAACCAGAGTAGGCATCTATGAAAGACAACAGCTCACAGCCGGCAGTGGAATCGATCACCTGATCGATGCGAGGTAGCGGGAAAGGATCCTTGGGGCATGCCTTGTTCAAGTCGGTGTAGTCGACGCACATGCGCCATGCGGTGGCAGCCTTGGGATCTTCCTTTTTCTTCTCGACCATGACCGGGTTGGCCAACCAGTCCGGGTGCAGCACCTCCATGATGAAGTTACTGATCAGCAGCTTGGTGATTTGATCACCGATGGCCTTCCTTCTCTCATCCCCGAAACGGCGTAAGGCCTGCTTCACGGGCTTGGCGTCAGGACGCACATGCAAAGAGTGCTCAACCAACTCCCTCGGGACCCCTGGTAGATCTTCATTGGTCCAGGCGAACACGTCCCGATTCTCACGGAGGAAGTGGATGAGCGCGCTTTCCTATTTCTCCGCCAACCCGGCACCAATGATGGCCACGCGCTCCGGGAACTCGGGGTCAACCTGGACAGTCTTGGTCTCCTTGGCAGCTTGGAAAGCAGTACCATGCTGAGTACTCGGCACACCTTGTGCGCCAGCTTGTGCGGACTGAGCCATGGCCACCACCTCGTACATCTTCTTCTTCTCGGCAGCAATCACCATCGATTCCGCCAGCTGAGAGCTAGCAGAGGCACACTCCATGGACTTCTTGTAATCTCCCGAGATGGTGATGATGCCATTGGGCCCGGGGATCTTCATCTTCAGGTAAGCCACATGAGTGGAGGCCATGAACTTGCTCAGAGCAGGCCTTCCGAGTAGAGCATGATAGGGGCTCTGATGATCCACCACTTCAAACTGCAGGCGCTCAGTGCGGCAGTTCTCCCGAGTACCGAATAGCACATCAATCCACACTCGGCCAATCGGGTTGCACGAGATCCCGGGCACAATGCCATGGAAAGTGGTCTTGCTAGGCAGCATCATGTTCTCGGCCAGGCCAAGCTTCTCGAGTGTGTCCGTGTACACAATGTTGATGCTGCTGCCGTTGTCGATCAGCACCTTGCTGAACCTCACGTTCTTCTCGGGGCCCAGGAAAGTGGGATCTAGCACCAAGGCATAGGTACCCGGATTGGGCATCACCCTGGGGTGATCTGCCCGAGTCCACCTGATCTCCTGGTCGCACCAGTACATGTAGTGGGGGACAGCAGGAATCACTGCATTGACCTCCATGGCCCGCCTGTGCTGTGACTGCTTGTCGACTGCCTCGGAAGTGAAGATCATATAGCTCTCATGGTGCTCTTGGTACTGGTTAGGGCCATTGCCCCCGTTGTTGCCATTGTTACCGTTGTTGTTGCCCTGATAGTTGTTGTTGCCTCTGTTGTTGCTGTTGCGGTTGTAGTTGTTGTTGTTGTTGCGGTATCTCTCATTGTTGAAGTTCTGGTTGGCTCCTAAAGCCACCTGGTTGACATTCTCCCTTCTCGGGTACACTGGCGGCCGAGCTGCGGGAGCGCGAGTAGGCTGAACAGTAGCATTGGCAGCTGGCAGAGGAGGAGGAGGAGGCAAGCCATCACTCTTGATCACATCCCACCACTCGCATTGCCGAGTAGTATGGTTCGCAGGCCTTGAGGGGTGATGAGTGTGAAAGCTGCATGGGCCATCCTTCATGTCATCGAAGACAAACTTCTTCGGCTGCTCGGAGTTCCCGCTACTCGGCTGCGCAGTGCGGAACGGTTTCTTGTTGCCCTGGCCCTGGTTCTGGTTCTGCCCGTAGGCTCCAGCAGGTTTCTGCCTTTGGCCACCATCGCCTCCGACATTTACTGCATTCACCTCTTCGGGATCATACCGAGTATCCACTCGGCGCTTGTTGCGGAACTCGTTGCGCTTGATGCTGTTGAAGTTTCTTCTCGGCTCAGAGGAATCCATCAGTGGCTGAGTGGGATCGCCGAGTGCGTACTGATCCGCAATCTTGATGGTCTCGGCCAGGGTGTTGGGCATCTCCCTCTGCAATCTCTGCCACAGCATGCTGCCATGTCGGCAACCCTGCGCAAACCAAGTGATGGCCTGCGATTCATTCACACCCTCACAGGTGTTCCTCAAGGTGCTCCACCGAGTAAGGTACTCGCGGTCCGTCTCGTCTTCTCGCTGCCGGCAAGCCAACAACTGCTGTGGCCTATTCGGCCTCTTGTAGGTGCTGGTGAAGTTGCTGATGAAGGCATCCGAGAAGTCCAGCCAGCAGTTAATGCTGTTCTTGGGCAAGTTGTTGAGCCAAGTGCGAGCTGGACCCTCTAGCATCTGCGGCACATAGCGTACCGCCCATCTCCTGTTGCCATTCGCGATATGGACCGCGGTGACGTAGTCGTTGAGCCAATCTTCAGGCTTGGTGCTACCATTGTAGCTCTTGGTGCCTCTCGCGAGCTGAAAGCCCTTCACGGAAGGCTCATTCATGATGCGCGGGCCAAAGCACTCGGGGCCAGGAGGACCCGTGTTCTCAAGCCGCGCCGACAAGCTGATACGGTCCAGCTGGTGCCTTGCATCTCCAGGCGCCAACACGCGCTCACCCACACGATCATGGATGCCATAACCAGCCATCTCCATAGCCGAGTAGCCATCATCATACCTATCCACCTGCATTGCAGCAGGCTGCTCCACCGGGTTGGCGACTGGCGCCACTGGGCGCGGCGGCTGCCTCTGCCGAGTAGGCGGAGCTGCGGGTTGCCGAGAAGTACCCGGACGTGCGGCTTCTCGGACACGGCTTTGAGCTTGATGGGCTTGAGAGCCTGCTCTCGCAGCGTTGTGTTCCTGCCCGGGCTGCTGCGGCACAGCAACCTGTTTTGCGGCAGCGGCCGGGTTATACACCTGCATTTGCCTGTCTCTACCCGTACGCCCGCTGCGGCTCTTCTCGCGGCTAGGATGCGGAGATGAGGCTTGATCGTTAGATCTAGCCGCGTGCGAATGAACCACTTGCGAAGCTCCAGCTCCCGGGTTGGCCTTCCGGAACTCCTCGTTCTGCCTGGCGGCCTCCAGCACCAGCTCGCCTAGCCTCTCCTGCTGCCTGCGACGCGCCTCTCCCTCTAGGCGCGGCAACTCGGCAGCCACAGCCTCCGCAGCTCGCAGCGTCTTGGCGGGTGTGCTGTACCTTGGCCTTGTGAAGGTGTTCGCGGTGGCGGACTGCGCGGGCTCCTCCGCAACAGTCGCCATCTCGGCGCCTAGGTTGCGCCGCGTAGCGCCTACCCTGCTGGACCTCCTGGCCACCGGCGTGAAGCCGTGAGCCTTGTTGTACTCGAGCTGGTCCAGGCTCAGCTCCAACCTGATCTTCTCCAACTCCGCCTGCTCGGCGAGCAGCTCCTGGCGTTGCCGCTCGAGCTGCTCCCTCTCGGCTAGGAGCTCGAGGTCGGTGGGAGTGGGCATCCCGGTTCGCGCAGCTGACGCGGGGATGACCGTAGACGTGGAAGGCGGCAGGTTGCTCTCCTTCTCGTAGGGCCGGCGTGTCCTGCCACCCGCGGGCGGGTCGTCGACCTCCTCGACGACGGCCGCAGCGCCAGTAGCAGCTGCGCCAGCGTTCGCCGCCAAGCCAGTCACCATCACCTCAGCGCAGCATGCAGAGCTGCGCGCGGGCCTTCCACGAGCAGCAACAACCGCGGGAGGATCCTCCGCGTCGTGCACCAGCTCGGGGTAGGTGTCGTTGGCGACGGTGGCGACGTAGACGAGGTGAGAGCCGAAGGAGATCACCGAGCCGCCCTCCGGCATGGTCTTGCCGCCGAAACAGCCGGCGTTGTCGGTGACGAAGTCGAAGGAGCCGAATCTGTGGACAAGGCCACAAACTACGCGCTCCGCTGATGAAGATCCCGTCCGAACAGAAACTCCAGCCAGCGCCGCTGGTTGCCCCACGGTGGGCGCCAACTGTCGCGGTGGTGTCGCGGCAGATGCCATAGGATGGCTAAAGATGTGGGGACGATGGACGCTGGAGGTGTCCGGGGAGGGATCACGCGACGAGTAGCCGCGTGAGGTAAGATCCACACAATACAAACAACACGATGTACCCAGGTTCAGGGCCCTCGTGAGGAGGTAAAACCCCTACTCCTGCCTTTCTCTATGTATTACGGTGTCTCACCGAGTAGCCACAGTACAAATAGTAACGCTACCGAGTAGCCCCTTGCCCCTCTCCGAGTAGAGCTAGGTCAAGAACTTAGGGTTTCTAGGGTTTCTAGTGAGCCACTATGGGAGCATCTGAGAGCGTCTGTGAGTGTGCCTCGCGCAGGAGGCGGCGGGGCACCTTATATACATGGTGCCCAGCCGGATACGTCCAAATCCTGGACAAGTGTCGACATAGTGTGCACACTGTCCTTTCTCCGAGTACCCGCTGACAGCTTTGGTCGTTGGTCTTGGCTGCTTCTGTAAAGTCGTTGGGCAAAACTAGGGGACAGACTGGTATCACTGTACCTAGTCACAGAGTAGGCCCCCCTTATCCTGCCACCGACTGCTTCCATGCTGTCACTGTCAGGCAGGCCGTCCCCACGTGAACAGTAGTTCGAATGCTGCCAAGTACGGACCCAGGATACGCGGGATCCTGTGTCAGAACGGCTCCTTTGACTTCCTGCCCGAGTAGTTTCCCGCCAAATGTTCCCGCCAATTGTACTCGGGCCAAACCTTCTACTCGACATGGTAGAAACTGATTGATATCTCCTTCTGGCCATCTTGAGGTGAGACCGAGTAGCAGTCGACCGGGTAGCAAGTACCCGGTAGTCGGCTACTCGACCAAACCTCTCTTCTGTAAGCGGCCTTTACCACCTGTCTTTACCCTACTCGGGGGTAACCCCCCGACAATTAATAAATTTTATAAAACTAGGCACTAAAATTATATAAGTTGGTATTTATGAGTGACAATTTAAGAATAACATTATTTCCATTCTTTTGTTACCTCTGTTTATTTTATCAATATTACCTTTTAAAATAATATGGTCTATAAACAATTTATATTATTCAAGAATTTGAGATACTTGGTTTTATGATTTTTTTTATTATTAAATTTTGAATTTTATTGATTTGTTATTATTCATATTATTTTCTTTTTAGGAGAAAATGGTCAAAGACCAATTTGCCCTCAAAGCTGACTGGTGGGCCACCCACCAGTGGGTTAGGTCGAACCCACTCGGAGGAAACCCGACAAGGCGACCATACCCCACTCGCACCCGCTCCCGCACCCCTGTCTTCTCCCTCCCCCTCTCTCCCGCGACCCCGAGTCACCGCCGCCTTCCATGGATTCCTCCGGCCGGTACAGTTGGTCTCCGCCGTCGCCCCTGGCTGCATTTGACTTGCCGTTTGACGCTCTCGAAGCTCCTTCCCCTCGATCTGAAAATAGTTCCCTAGAACGGCCGCGCAGAACCCTGGCCGATTTTAGGGTTCTGGTGAGAACCCTCTGCCGCCACCCTGCGCTGCTCCTGAGGCCTTCCCTGGTGCTCCCGCACGATGCAATGGCTCACCGCCACCTTGCTGCCCCGTGATGTTGTGGCTACGGCTCCGGAGATGTGGGTGCCGTCAGGACGGCTCCCCGGAATGCAACCACGGCGCCACTCTGCCTCCCTCGACCTTGCTACGCCACCAGGCTGTGTCCACCACGATGGTGGGCACCTGTAAGCATCTCCTACCCCCCTCTCTCTTCCTCTCATCCTCTCTGTCCCCTGCCTCCCCTCTCTCTTTGCTCTGGAGCCAGGCCATCGATCCTGTGCTCATGCCCTGTGGAATTTCCTGCTTATGGTCCCTCTGGTACATGTGGTTCTGTTGCTATTACTTGATGTGAATCCCTGTGGACAATTTTGATAGTGAAATATTTATAGGATACCTTGATGTTGTGCCTATTTAGGACTATACTTACTGGAACATGATGCAGATATATGCATACTTGTTGTGTTGAGGTAGTAGTCCACTGGATTAGTGCCCAACAACATTTGTGCATGTGACTGTAAGTTGGAAACCTTGTCTTAGTCCAGTTGCTTAGGATTTGTGCTCCTGGTAGCTATTTAAATTGATAAGAACATGATTTACTTGATCTTGGTGCCCCTAGCCTGTGATGCAAAAGCCCGAGGCCCTAATTTATATAAGGACAGATAATATGCTTGAACTAAATGCAAAACTGAGATGTTGGAGTTAATTATTGGCCATCTATGTATGCCAACTGGTGGGCTACTCTGAACCTTAGGGTTCAGAGGATGTGCCACCATGTCCCTTTTGTGTTTCTATGAAATCTCTGAATTGGTGAGTTGTGTTTGAGGTACCAATTCTTATGGTTCTGGTGCCCAGCAACTGTACTATTAATTGATTGCTTGTTATATCTGATAAGCACAGATCATTGCTTGTTGAATTACCCCTAGGCCGATGATGTTGTTTTGAGGCAGTTTCTTTAAGATAAGAACATATATTATGCTTCCTTTTCATTCCCTGTGATATATTTAGCATAGCAACACTATGCTAGACTGAGGGAAATAAATCCCAACCCCTCTCTGTGCATAGCTTAGAAATTTCTTGCTAAGTGGTGTGTAGGGATCCACCTGTTAGGTGTTGCTGCTTTGTTGGCCTTGCTCCCTGCAGTCTTGCTGGCTTGTTCCTCTAGCTCCAGGCTTGGCCTTGCTTTGCCTTGCTATAGGTCTGCTTCCCCAGCTCCTGGCTTGGCCTTGTTGTGATCTTGCTGGATCTTTTCTTTGTTGATCTTCTCACAGAAGATCTGGATGGTGGGGTTTGTGGTCCTGTGGTTGGATTAATTTGTGGAAATAAACTCCTATTGCTGTGATTGCCTGGTGGTAGTGTGCTTGTGGTAGACGCTGGAGCTGTGTAGCTCGAGCAGCCCATTGTGTAGGTGAAGAAATGGACTTTGTCCCTTTCCCTCTACGGCTGATGGTCTTATAACCGCCTCCTGTAGTTGTGACAGCATAGAGATGTGCATGGTGGTGTAAGTTGTGTGCTTGTGTGTATGGCCCTAGATCTTTTTCTTGACAGATGAGCTCGACTGGCTTGATCTTTTCCTAGTGTTGCACTTATTCTTGACTGACACATGTATTTCCGAGTGACTAGCCAATGAGGTTATACCGAGGCTATTTCTCTGATATGAACATATATTAACTTGACTTAGTCTAATCTCGATGATGCGATTAGCAGTGCACCTCACTGCCTAGCTGAGAGTACTAATCCCCACTAATCTTATTTTTACTTTTCTTTGTTTTTTTTCTTGTTTTTTTTGCAGGATCAGAAGATTAATAGAAGACTTGAAGATTTGCAAGAATTAGATTAGGAATTTCTTTTTGTAATTGTTCATTTGTAATATTCATTTGTGATATTACTTGTATTTTCTATTTATATTGATTTGTAATGATTGTGTAAAATTGTGTTATCAATAGCTTATTGTTTTTCTTTTAATAACTTCTATTAATGAATTTGAATTGAATTAAGACTTAATTATTAAATGTTTCAAAATTATTTAATATCAATTTGTTCCAATTATTAACTATTCAATTTGAACTCAAATTCCAACTACAAACATTCTTTTGTTTCAAATTTTGAATTGAATCCCTCAGATCAAATAACACCAGAGGTCATGTCGTAACTCCTTTCACCTTCCCTCTTCGAATCTAAACCCTAAGTCAGATAGTCGATGACTCTCTAATTTCTCCAGGGTTTAGGCTTTGCGAACAGATCTCTAATTGCACCTTCTAGTCTGATATTGCCTCAGAGTCAATTACCAATTGTCCTCTTATACTTTGATCTAATGAAACTCAAGTGTTTAATGCCCTCAAAAATGATCTGCTTACAAGATTGATCAGATCCTGTAACCGGATTATTTTTGCATAACACCAAACACTAGGATTTCATCACATCACTAGATTTCTTCTCATCTTTGTTTCCTTCGATGTTGTTTCTGTTGTAGCCTTGGTCATGCAGAAATGTAGACATAGAGTTTTGGAAAGATCACTGACAGTGATAAGGGTTTAATATTGGTTCAAGAAAGTTTGTTTCCTCGTTCAGATTCATCCTTTAGGACCGATGATATCATCCAGTTGTATTACTAACTTGCAGAAGTAAAATCATCATCTGTGTGATTTGGATACTCACCCCTCTTTGAGTTTTATATTAACCAGGTGAATACTCTCAAGTCACCTACAAACTTGTGGTCGATGTTGTTGGAAGTTAGTGTTGGTCCTAACCAGTTATATTTTGCTTGATCAAATGTTTTTGTTTGTGAGATGCCAGATAAAAAGATCACTCCAAATGTAGTCTTGACCAGATGATCTAGAACTATTTCATCATGTCGAGAGAAACATTGGTCACTTTGGTATTTTTAAACTTTCGCGCCAAATTTTTTCGTATTTTTAGATACATGCTATGCAATTGCACCTATTATACTTAGATCCTTACAACCTCCCAAACCCAGGGACGTTACACGGAGTCACAAACTCATTTGTCTTCGAGTTTTCTTTGGACCTCGTTTGTGTGTTTGAACTTATTAGTATGCACCATATCTATTCGTTGTGCTGAATTTTCTATTGTATGGGTTCGAAAAGTTGGAGGGGAACTTCTCCCTAGTTGCATGGGTCTTTAAGCCTTCAAATACCCAAAATATGCACACAACTACGGTGGAGCTCCGCTTGCGCTTAAGCCCTTAACGCCACGAATCATGTTGTCATCAATCCATCAAAAAGGGGGAGATTGAAAGTGCATCAACCTTCCTATCTGTTTTGATGGATCGATGACGATTCGATTCGTGTGTTTGTTACATGTCTTTGTAGGAAATTGTTCCAGGTCGCGGATGTTCGAGGCGACCAGCCGGAAGTTCCGCCAAAACTTCCGCCCACACTCCCAATAAACCCCTCAAGTATATGGAATCGTACATTCTATAGCGGCAGTTGGCACGGAACCTTGGCCGGAAGTTCCGGCGTGGCAGAAGTTCCGGCCAGAGGAAGTTCCGCCCCAACTTCCGACAAATTCACCATGTACCGTGGTTGGGAATTTTGTGGCGGAACCTGGCCCGACAGCTTGAAAGGAAGTTCCGCACCCGCGGAAGTTTTGCTGTGGGGAATTAATCCCTGACGCGGAGGAGCGAGCGAAGAAGGGGGTATCCCCACAGGCCCGGAATTTCCAGCTAAATTCCGGAAGTTCCGATAGTGCGGGAAATCCCTCCCAACGGCCGGTTTTCAGAGGAGCTATATATATGGGTCATCTTCTTCATTTATTGTTAAGCTTTACACACAGTCTCTCTCCTCCATTAATGCGAGCTTTAACCTCCTAGATCACTCACTCCGTTCACCCAATCGACACCATACTTTGCGGAGTGCTCGAGGAGAGATAGATCCGTGATTCCACCAAAGGAATTGAAAATCCATCCACCACATCCTAGTAGATATATAACTCTATTTGGGACCTAGAAACCCTAGTAGAAACCTTGTGCTTGGAGTTTCCACTTTGTTGCAAGAAGTTTCGAATTGTTTGAGAGCCTCCATCCATCTTGTGGAGACGCCTCAACCTTGTGTAAAGTTTTGGTCAAAACCTTCAAGTCGACCTCATAGTGAAAACGAGAATCTTCTCACCCGAGAAGCTACCTCTCTAGGTAACCTTGAATTACTTGTTTAGCCAAAACTGAAAAGAAAAATAAGAAAAATTGGTAGTCAACCTATTCACGCCCCCTAGTTGACCATAGTGTACTTTCAACCGGGGGCCACACACGATGGAGGGTGATCAGGTAACGCAGCGTCTTGGCCCGACGCCACATCGGAGGGCCACGATGACGGCTCCTTCACGAACAGCCACCGCCGTGCCGGAATCTGGTCGGTCTCGCCCATACAGACCCACACTTTGAACGCCGACATGTCATCGCGCCACGCCGAAGAAGCCGCAACGTCCACCATAAAGCCCAAACCTCCGAGCACCACCTCCGCGGTGCGCCTCTTCCACCTCGAGCAGGTCCAACGGCATGATGAACGGGAGCGCCACGGCGGTCGCCTGAGCTTGCCGCAGCCACGGACGCAAAGCCAGCGTGAAGAAAGGACCTGTTGGGGTGTTGGACGAAGGAGCATATGCAATTTTTTGCAAGGAAAATACAATTTGAAAGTTCCTTTTTTTTTTAGCAATTTGAAAGTTCCTGGCAATCGTAATTTCGAGCGGGCGTAGGAGTACAAAGCGTATAAGGAAAGGAAACATGCGGCTGGCATTGGGTTGTGCTGTTAGCGTGCTACCATTTGACATTTTGAGCGGTCACGTACATCCTCGTGGATGCTAAACAACACACGACATGACGATTGGCGATTGCACCGAACCTAGCTTATAGTACTAGAAACAATGGTGCTCAGCCTTTGGTGGCCCGTACGTGCATATAAGTTCGCTATGTGTGATCGATGTGGCTGAGGCAGTTGCGCCGGTTGTCCTGTCAGCGTGGGTCTCAATCCTTGCTTGGATTCAAAACCCGTGGATTGCTTGCCCCAAAGGACTGACATTAAGGAAGAAAAATGAATTACGGTGAGAACACCCCTCATTGTCACCACAAAGTCGTTACACGACATGGGCGGGAGGCTATAAACATTAAAACTTGCATATATATCTTCATGACACGTGCGGGTGTGCGGCTTCCGTCGCCGCCAAGGTAGCCAGATCACCTTATGAAATACTTCCTCCGTTTTAAAACAATTATTTTGAGATGGAGGAAGTACGATGAACATTCCATCTATCTTTTTCTAGAAATTTAAAGGAATTTGTCATCAACATCGAAAAAAAACCTAGTGCGCATGTATTATCCACTCTAGGTGTTTAAAAGAAAAATAAACTGCTTATGCATGAAACATTTTCGGCTATAAAGAATACAAAAGACACACAGAGTCGTCACAACGGAACATCCTTAACCACCGTTATCGTTTTTTATGAGAAATACCACTATATCGAATGATGCACGCAGTCATCTTCCTTGCGTATTTATGAATCCATATGTTTTTGAAACTTCTTATGAATCCATATGGAAAAACAATTTGCAAAAAGCCTAAACAGCTGCAAGGAGAAACCACATGTTAATCCTAACATTCCACCTCAAAATAATTATTATTTTACAAATTTTCATATGTAAGAGCTCAAACACTAACAAGCCAAAAAAAATATCCTGGCTAATTATTACAAAAGTTAAATGCGATATCCCCCGGTGGTTGGTCGCCGGCCGAGTCATCTTCCCCAGATGGATCTCGCTTTGGGCCAATGTCGGACGAGGAAAAGGAGGGGGAGGACAGTGAGGGTTCCAGGCAGTGGAGGACAAGGCGGTGCGGGTAGCTGGGGAAGTTCTCTCCGACTAGTGGGTCGTCTCGCACTCGGATGTGCGGCATGCCGTCACCACCGACGAGGAGACTGCCACTAAGTTCTGGGCCAACATCGGTTACCCTAACCGGAAGGATCGTGCTTGGGAGAAGTCTCCATCTCGGATCGCAGGTGAGGAGTTGTCTTCTGGTTGCCAGGTCTGACGAGAGGAGAACGCCAGAGACGCTGCGGCAAGATGGAGCTTCTTACACGTCAGGTTCCTCCTCCAGTGGGTCATTGCTAGTGGGTTACCTACTCCGGAGACCGGGAGTGCGCATGGGCTGGCGTGGTCCGGTGGCGCGGCCGCGGATCACTCCTCCTCCCTGCCTGGGAGACTTCTTCCCGACGGGCTTCAAGGAGGTGGCCGACGGGCATGATGACGGTCAGAGGCGGCGGTTCGACGAGCGCGATCCGGCCTTTGCAGATCCGGGCGCTGCTGTAGCGATTCAAACTGAGGTTTCGATGACCGGTGGGGCCAAGGTGCATGCGTCGGGGCCAGGGCGAAGCTGTGGGCCTACCTGCAGAGTGCGTTCGAGGTTCTTTGGGCAAAATCGACGACAACTCATCAATCGGAATAACATACGCCTAGGGTTTCTTCTACGGCTCGGGCGGCTGCGAATTCTTCTCCGAATACTCCTTCGCCCTTCGGGTCTCGCGGCGGTTCTCCGGCACGGGCGGCTGCAAGTTTTCCGGCTGTCGTTTCTCGCGGCGGGAGGACGTTCGCGGAGGTCCTCACCTCTCCGCCGTCGCCGATGGCAGCTCCTCCGCGGGCTAGTGGCCAGGCTGGGCTGCGACAGCCGGGCCCTCATCCAGGAGGTCGCGGACGTGGTGTGGGCCGTGGTGGTGTGGAGAACGTTGGGAGGCCGACGCCGGGGTCTCCAAGTTTCGTGCCGGGGCACCCACATGTCCCCGGCCATGCCGCCGTTCAGCCGGGTCCGTCTGCACTTCCAGCACCTATGAACTCCGCCCCGGTGCTAGCTACCGTGGCGGAGCCTGTGGTGCAAGCGGGCGCTGCTCACGGTTCGGTGGTGGCATCCGGAGCTAGGACGGCGCATGTGACGGCGGGGGTCGGGGTCCCCTCGTCAGCGGCGACGGTGGTGGCTAACGTGGCTTCGGGGCTGCTTCGGGCCCGGCGTTCACGGTTGGCACTTTGGCGGCAGGTGGTGCTGCAAAGAGAAAGGCTAAGAAGAAGAAGGTGGCTCCGACTGCAGCGGCTGCTGGTTCGTCACAGAGTTTGGGGTTGGCTACAACTTTTCCAGCACCACCGGTTGAACAACAGGTGCAAGTTACCGCTGGTCCGGGAGGTGTTGATGTTGCTACGACCAAAAATACGAGATGCTGGAAGTGTGAGGTGGATACACACGCCACCAAGGATTGTCTGGTTGATCATTACTTCTATGTCTGCGGCAACAATAAGGAACCGCTAAAGAAGTGTCCCACTCTCAAACTTCTGAAGCCGACTGTGTTCATTGCAGCGATTGGCAGCAAGCACACGATGTTCTCGCAGTTTCCTGACAGCTTATGCAAGGATATGGATTTGGATGATGGACCTATTGCATTGGTAACTGTTCAGGGGACAGTTGTGACGGCGAAATAGGTGGAGATGACGGTTGCTCGTATGAGTTCCACCCCAAGGTGGAAGTGGGAGGCGCTACCTAGTGGAGATAATTCTTTCAAGTTGGCGTTTCCGTCTGTGGCTGAGTTGGAGAGGTTTGATAGGATGGACTTCGGCGTCCCGGCTCAATCAACGAGGCTGCTTTTTAGAAAATGGAAGCCATCGGAGATTGAACCAAAGGTTGATCTCTATCAGACTTGGGTTGATGTGGAGGGTGTGTTGCATCCGTTGAGACACTTTCTTGGACTTTGGGCGGTCGGATCGTTGATTGGTAATACTCTAGATGTCGACCTTCTGGCTCTCCGTCGCAGAGGTATTGTACGTCTGCGGATGGCTCTGTCTGATGATGATGTGTTCCATAGGGTGGATGAGGTGGGTCCTTATATTACCACAGATGGGGTGTTGCGGTTAAAAGATTTTGCGTTCACTCTTCGCCCAGAGCCGGAGGATTATGAGCCAGAGCCTAACTTCGTGCCTTTTACGTTGGATCATAAGTTGCTCGCGAAGTCATCTGCCAGAGGTGCGGGTGGAGAGGATGCGGGTCTTGGTGCTGCTGACTTAAAGGGATCTGAGGGCGGTCCAACGAGTATGGCTGTTGACCCATCTCCGTCAGATGGTCGGGGTCACGTTCGTGCTCATGGAGTGGAGCTTCTGAAGAATTATGCGCTAACACCGATTAACCTGTCCCCTAAAACTCTTAGGGGGAAGGAAATTGTGAGTATGTTTACTTCTTCAGGTGGTGCCCTCTCCATGTACGCGTTGGTGGTGGGTCGCTGGCCGCGTCACCGGTTGGCGCCCCGGCGAGTGTTGACGTTTCCTCGGCAGCCTCTCAGTCGACGGGTGCTGGCGACCGTCTTTGGCTGGGCGACGACCAGCAAACAGTTGCTCGCGCGTGCATGCCGGTGGGCGGTAATCAGTCCCCTGACGCCCGCCCGCACAAGACGTTGGCCGCTGCTGGCTTGACCGTCTGTCCGGAGGAGACCCAGCCTGGGCCGTGCGGTGCGCAGTTTGCTGTCGACCATGCGACCGCCAGTAGCCGTGGGCTGCCGGTTTCAGCTGGGCCGGACCTGGTGCAGTTCGGGGCTGCTTCCACGGCTACTGGGCGCTGTGAGCCAACCTCCTTGTCTGGGCCGAGCGGTGGGCAATTCGCTGCCGCTCAGAGGTCTGCGCCGGGCGTGGCGCTATTGCCAGATGCCAGGCGGTCTCTGCTACTGCGTCGCTGATGCCGAGCGCGACCCAGATGGCGCATGTGGCTGCGACGCCTCTGTCGGGTGCGGACAGCGCGGGCTACAGGTGTGTGCCGACGGTGGGCGCATCACCTGTCGGGCGTCAGGAGCTGCGCGTGGTGGTGCCGCCGGTTGTTCCGTTCCCTCATGCGAGCGGTTCGGAGGCCAAAGTTTGCGGCATGGACACGGAGAACATTGTGGTCGACGGGAGGGTATCTTCTCCGCCTTTACCCCCCCTCCGCCGTGTCGCGGACTGTTGCGGGGGCTATGCCTGTTAAGGCGGAGCCGAAGCGTAGTGCACGCCACATTGTTGCCGTCGACGGATCTTCTTCGACGGACGAGAACGCGTTGTCCAAGGCCATGCGCTGGAAGGCGGCAATGTTTTCGTCCTCGACACTGGGTAGCAGAAATCTTTTATTTCTGTTTCAAATGCCAAGCTATCCTTTAGTCTAGGTGTGGTCGGCGTTTCATTAGGAAGAAATGGCGGTGAGATCACGCTGTCAGCCAAAGCGTTGAAGCATATTGAGTATGATCGTTTAACGGTCAAACCGAGTGCTTCGACGAGGTTGGACATACCCCACCTGGATGATGATTCAGTGAATGCCTCTTCGGATGGACAACTTTTATCTCATCTTGTGGGGAAGTGCTGAGTTGAGAATAGATAAGGACGGGCTAGGATCTTTAATTGATCTGTATGTTTCCGGCTGAAAATCCAAATCCGCAAAGGGTAAGAGGAAGAATTCACCACGGAAAACCAGGAGGTCGCCAAAAAATCCAAATGTTTCCCGATGGATCGCTTATTCACTAATAGCAGAGGTCTTAGTGACTTGGCTAAACACTTGAATATTGCTCAATACGTCAGGGATCATAATTTGGAATTTGTGGCGATTTTCGAATCAAGTAGGAGAGATTTTACAGTGAGTGTTTAGAACCGCCTTTTGGGGGGTTTGGATTTAACTTGTCATTCTATTCCTTCTTGCGGCAGATCGGGTGGTATCCTACTTGACGTAAAATCAGATTCCATAGATGTGTTACAAAGGTCGGATTGTGATTTTCATATTAAATTACACCTCCCTAACCGAGTTGACAATTTCACCTGGAGTCTGGTTGTTGTTGTGTATGGTGCCGCCCAAGAAGATTTTAAGGAGGCTTTTCTTCGTGAGTTGGTGAACTTGGCTAAACATAAACCATACCCTATTTTAATTGGGGATGATTTTAATATGCTAAGATTTCCACACGAGAAGAGTAGAGGACGGTTTGATGGTCACTGGCCTTTCTTGTTCAATGCTAGCATTGATAGCTTGGATTTTAGAGAGGTATATATGAACGTACGACAGTTCACTTGGGCGAATAGTCTCCTAGAGGCTACATATGAAAAACTAGATCGCGTACTGATGAAATACTGATTGAAAGGAGAAATTCAAATTGGTAACAATACATGCTTTAGAGCGTATTGAGGCTTTATCGGACCATGCTCCACTCCTTCTGTCCACTGGCTCGATGAAACTACATGTACAACCACGGTTCAAGTTCGAACTTGGCTGGTTGCTGCGTGATGGTTTTGATGAGTTGGTGAGAAAAATTTGGTGCAAACCAACGGTTGAGGAAAATCCGATCCGAAGATGGAATATTAAAATGCGCAATGTGCGTAAATATATTTGGGGTTGGGCTAAACACACTACTGGGATGCCGAAAAAAGAGAAAGAGCATGTGTGTTCTATTATTGATGAGTTGGATCGGCTCGCCGAGACTAAGCTGCTATCTACGCAAGAGATTGAACTTAAAAGACAATCTAACGCAAAGGTAGCACAAATGTTGCGAGAAGAAGAACTCAAATGATACCAGAGATCTAAGGCTCAATTCATTCTTGAAGGTGATTCGAATACAAGGTATTTCCATAATGTCGCCAATGGGAGACACCGAAAAAAACGTATTCATTCTCTTCAATAGGATGAAGGCCTAATCGAGGGTCAGGATCAGCTCAAGGCCTATATTACAAACTTTTATAAAGATCTGTTTGGGGCTCCGGAAGTAAGTAATATTACTATAGACGAGTCCCGCACAGATGATATTACCCAAGTCTCCAATGAGGAAAATGCTTTTCTGATTGCTCCCTTCACGGAAGAGGAGATGAAAAAGGCGGTGTTTCAAATGGAGCATAATAAGACACCTGACCCAGATGGATGTGCGGCGGAGTTTTACCAAAACTTCTAGGAGGTCATTAAGGATGATCTCATAGAGATGTTTGGTTGCTTACATAATGAACACCTAGAGCTGTATCGTCTTAATTTTGGGGGAAATCGTTTTGTTACCTAAGATTCTAGAGGCAAAAAGGATACAACAATATAGACCAATATGCCTCCTGAATGTTAGTGTTAAAATCCTTACGAAAGTTGCAACTATTAGGCTAAATTCGGTGGCGGATCATGTGCTAAAACCTACACAGACGGCTTTTATGCAAGGTAGGAATATCCTAGATAGAGTCGTGGTCTTACACGAAACCGTACATGAGATGCACACGAAGAAATTTAATGGAGTGATTTAAAAATAGACTTTGAGAAGGCCTATGATAAAGTAAACTCGGAGCTTCTCTAACAGACTTTGAGAATGAAAGGTTTCTCAGAGGAGTGGTGTGCTCTAGTTCATAGTTATGTGTCTGGAGGTAGCGTGACTATTAAAGTCAATGACGATGTTGGTCGTTACTTCCAGACGAAAAAAGGCTTAAGACAAGGTGATCCGCTTTCGCCAATATTATTTAATATTGTGGCAGATATGTTAGCGATCATGATCGAAAGAGCCAAAGAAAGTGGTCAAATTGAGGGGGTAATTCCACATCTTGTTGATGGGGGACTGTCCATCCTTCAATATGCAGATGATATGATTCCTTTTACGGAACATGATTTGGATAAAGCTGCGAATCTCAAAATTAATCCTTTCAGCGTTTGAGCAGCTATCCGGAATTAAAATCAACTTCCATAAAAGTAAATTGTTTTGCTTTGGTAAGGCCCAGGATGATGTAGCTCAGTATGCCGAGTTGTTCGGATGTGAGTAAGGACAATTTCCTATTAAGTATTTGGAGATACCAATACACTATAAGAGATTGACTAATGCAGAATGGAGACATGTCGAAGAACGTCTGCAGCAAAGACTTCCTAGTTGGAAGGATAAATTATTGTCCCTTGGTGGAAGATTGGTACTCACAAATTCAGTGCCGGTACGATATATGATTTCTTTCTTCCAGTTGCCAAAAGAGTCTTAAAAAAATTGGATTATTTCCGATCTAGATTCTTTTGGCAGGGGGACAGTGAGAAAAAGAAGTATCGACTGGCCAGATGGGATGTCGTGTGTCGACCGAAAGACCAAGGGGGTTTGGGTATTCATGATCTTTAGGTCAAGAATTCCGCCCTCCTTGGCAAATGGTTGTTCAAACTCCTTACCAAAGATGGCATCTGGCAAATGATCCTTAAACGAAAATACATCGGCCATAAAGCAGTTTCACAGGTTATGTGGAAACCGGGTGATTCACACTTTTGGGCTGGACTAATGGCGACTAAGAATCATTTTTTACGCTATGGTGTATTTAAGATTAAGGTTGGATCGCAGATACGGTTCTGGGAGGACAAATGGTTGGGTAATACCACTCTCTGAGAACAATATCCAGCCCTATAAAATATAGCGAGACATAAGGATGATACACTGGCTACGGTTATGCAAATATCTCCTCCTAATGTAATGTTTAAACGAGATCTTATTGGTCCAAAACTTTTATCCTGGAATGCGTAGGTGGAAAGGTTGACTTTGGTTAACCTGACATCAGGAAAAAATGAGTTTCGATGGAATTTAACTAAGAATGGGGAGTTCTCGGTGGATTCCATGTATAGCGTTATGATCCAATCTGATATATCAGTCGATATTTTTTAAAAAGTATGGCTTATAAAGGTACCATTGAAGAATAAAAAATTACGTGGTATCTTCGTAAAGGGGTCATACTCACGAAGGATAATCTTGTCAAATGTAACTGACATGGAAGTTTAAAGTGTGTATTTTGCTCTCATGATGAGACGATTAAGCACTTATTCTCTGATTGCACATTTGCGCGTTCTATATGGTCCGTTATCCAAATGTCTTCGAACCTTTATCATCCCACATCCGTTGCGAATATTTTCGGTAACTGGTTCAATGAGGGTGGATAAAAGGCTCAAAACTATTATTAGGATAGGAGCGCTTGCCGTTATATGGTCCCTCTGGCTATGTAGAAATGACAAGATTTTTAATGATAAAAATTGTTCTCGTATTCAGGTTCTATACCGATGCACATGTATTCTCCGTTCATGGTCCACATTACAGCGAGAGTTTCGAGACTTTTTTACGGAGGCGTGTGCACAGCTGGAGCACGTGGCGAGGGATATTTTTATCCCACATGGATGACCTCCTGATCTACGGATAGCGGCTTCATAGCCCTCGACAGTCTACAGCTCCATGAGTTGTTTAGGCTAGTTGTTTTTTATATTTTCTTTTTGGTGGATTTCGGCTATGTGCATTTATGATGCAGATGACGGGTGTAAATACTTACTTTTAAGTAATAAAAGCTCTTTATATTAAAAAAACAAGCTGATAATAGCCGAACGAAGAAGCACCAGTGTCGTGTAGTCAACTTGGTGATCGACAGGAATAAGTACAGTAAAAAAAAGGATGATGTGAAAAGTATTCTGACAAGACCAACAATGTAGTTGTAGAATTCATGAATTTTACATTCCACGCAATTACACGCCTCGCTTTTACTAGTACTACAATCCAACGAACCATTTGACCACAAATCGACGAGGGCCGGAAAAATTTGGCCCCGATCTATCACAACGTCACACGGTATCACGCATGCAGGAACAAACAATACAAGCTCTAGCACGCAAGGACATGAGCAATCTGAAGCCAAAGCTTCCACGCCGCATGACAGATCAGCAAACTAAAGGACTACTCCCTCCGGCTACTCCGGCGCCGCTACATGACGGAACAGCCAGTTGGGTCTCCGGTCGGGTACTCGTGGAGCACCACGGTGGTGGGGTACTGCGCCGGCGGGTAGTACTCGTACGACGGCTGCTGGTAGCGGTAGTACTTATCGGCCGCCGCCGGCGGCGAGTAGCTGGCCGCGGGGTATCCACTGTACTGGCCGTAGACGGCGGAATCCCCGAACGCCCCAGCATGCGCCGAGTGGTAGCCGCCTCCGCCGCCGGCGCTGGTGGTCGCATAGCCGCGGCCCGCCTGGAGGGTCCGCAGCTCGACGATTTCGGCGTGGCCCACCTTCCGCCGCAGCTTGGTGATGAGGTCGCTGGAGTCGACGCCTTGGCCGACCACGCGCAGCAGGTTCCGGCCCTCCCCCGACAGCGTCACCGACTCCACTCCTGACCAAATTCATCACGAACACATTGAGCAATATCAGAGTATGGGTGGTGAGAAGAGAGATTATGGAGCGATCGAGCTGCATACCATCGAATGCGGCCGCGATCTGCATGGCCTTGGAGTGGCCCTTCTCGGAGCTCGCTTGCATCCTGATCACCACCTCTGTCTGCAACATCACAAAAATGGGTAAGAGAAGAAAAAAAGAACCCATTGGAGAAGATCGAGCGTGTCATCCGGTAAGAGAAGAAGAAAAGAAACCACGCAGAAGCAAGAAAAATGGCAACGTACCCTCATCTTGTCGATCCCCTCGGCTGAGTAGGGGCTAAGCAATCAAGCTAAGAGCGAATGGTTTATGGGTGAACCTACAGAGCAGTGCGCGTTTCTTCGCTTTATATATTGCAACTGTAGTGCTTGCTACTAGCAGTAGTAACGTGGGATGCCGTACAGGCAAAGAATCCAGTCACCAGTTGACTTTCATGGAAATTACGCGTGCCGTACTTCCTTAGTACATCCTAGTTGGCCGGTAGATTCGTAGCAAAGCATCCAATCATCAGCATACACGGCGCAGCAATTTTTATACTCCCGAGTCATGACAGATCAGCACTTGACTACCGCGAGTCTGCAAGGAAGAATTGGCCACGCAGGGCGATACATGCCAGACGTTAGACGCAGCGATTTACTACTGTGACCGGCAGCGGTTTGACCTGTCGCTAGTTTTTCCTAAAAAAGGGTGACCTGTTAGTACTCGACAGCGTAGGTGATACAAATGACCAACTTACACAAATTCCACGGGAAGATTGGAAGTGGTTACCACTTGTCGTTCTACTCAAACCAAACTCTGCAGGGACCATCAATTATGTGCTCCACAAGCCTTCATAACTCAGGGAGTGAGTAGGAAATTTCTTTCCATAGAACCAAATCATGAATGTTTTTTTGTGTGTGCAAGAAACCAAATATTTTGATGTAATGAGGAGTAGCAGAGAACACAAATGTCGTGCTTAGAGCATCTCCACCGCATCCCCAAACAGCCCCCCAATGGTCCATTGGGTATCCGGACAAAAAAAAACGTCCGGAGTGGCACTTCCTAATGGTGTCCACCCATCAAATTTATGTCCGACACTCCAGGCCACTCGCCAAACTTGGAGGCCTTCCTGTGGCATCGGACATTGTCGGATATATACCAAATGGGGTATATCTGATGGTAGTCTAAAGTGCCGGATTGCCCGGGTGGTCCGAATGGTAGTGGGCTACGGTCCATTGGGCGGCCCAGTAAGCTGACGCACAGAAGCCGGATTCTAGAAGAACCCGGATCACGGCCCACGTGATCTGGCTTGGAGTAGAAGGCGGATTCCTTACTTTCTAAGTTAATAGTTGCCATAGTCTTCTAGGTTTCCTACTCTGTATACCCTAACCCGGCTATTATATAAAGCCGGACGGGAGATATGAAAGAAAGAGAGCATATAGGCTAACTCGCCGGGAAGTTGATCCTCTGCGAATAGCTAAACAGAACCTCACGTTGTACTTGTATACACAGGATTTAGCCCTGATTAGTGAGATTGCAGGAGTAGGAACGCCGCATTATTGCGACGCACCGAACCTGGGTAAACCTTGTGTTTTTGTCCTTCGCACAACCACGTCTCCCCACGTCTCTACCCGTAGTCTCATGGCACCCCCGTCTATGAAAACTACTACGATGTCTCGACAGTTGGCGCCCACCGTGGGGCGGACGGCGTCAGGCGTTAAATTTCAGTCTGGGATACTTGGCGGAATCGGCAGTTCCATAACCGTCGGAAGCCTGGAGTTCGACGGCGATATCGGACGCTTCCTCGACAATGGATCTTACATACCGGCGCAAAATCATATGGTAAGTGCCTGCGTGTTACCGATTGGATCTACCAATATCTTTATCGGACTAACTGCAGAGGCCATGGGGTTTTGCGGTGGAAGCAAATTTTTCCCACCCGCCCTATACCCAGTCGAAGACGACTATGACACCGGGTTTTGCTCAGATCGCCGATAAAAAAGTGATTCACACTTTATCGGTATGGTACAATCCGAGGTCGCCGAAAACACGGATGAAAGTAATCCCGTGCAAGAGGCAGAAAACAGCAAACCCACTACAGAGGTGGAAGATCCGACATCCGCCAATCCAGCGATGAACCCGGAAGCTGACTCTGTGCTAGCCGCCATTGAGGCGAGATTAGAGTCAGAAACCGGATCAGATAACTTTGATTCCGAAGACGAAGACGTGGACGCCTTCGAAAGAAAAGTTAAATCTTTTCAGGAGGGATTCCATGAAGTACTAATGGCGAAACCGGCTGAAAACACGGACGCCGGCAGTCAGGAAAGAACTAGAACTCCTCCGCCAGAGGAAGAGAGAGAAGATGGAGAAACTTCTCCAATATTCCCCAATGTCAAAGAATTGACAGAGGATGAACCTGCTAAAAAGCCTCCCTCTTCCAAGAAAAAGCACAAGGCCGCCAAAAAAACTCGAATACAAACTCCGGAAGAAGAAATTGGCTGATCCAGCTGATGAAAGCCCGGAAGTAGGAGATGCAAGCGGAACAAAACTTGCGGAGAAGAAAACAAAAGAAATCCTTGTTCCGCCAATGACGGAGCAAGAAGAACAGGAATTGTTACAAACACCAGTGGGATTGCATGAACCCCCTGAAGTGCTAGAAGCCAGGAGACAAGCTCTCCAACGGCAACAGCAACATCTATTTAGAACTCGTGAACACCTCCAAAAAACCCAGGATGACATCAAGCTCATGAAGGAAGAAATCGAGGAGTACGAGAAAAAGAATAGATCTGCCATTAAACCTACAAGGTTACCCGGAATCGTAAGACCGGAAGTACTGCCGCCAAAAGAAAGGTTCCACAACCCATCTTGGCAAAAGCAGGTAAACGGCAAAGATGCCAGAGGCGAACCAATATATACAAAACCGCAGCAGAAAACGCGGAAGCAGCGTTCGCCATCCTCAACAACGATATGTACTCAAACGGTGAAAAACTTCAAGGGGTGTATGCTTTCCTCGGAAAGGCATTGCAGCAACAGCACCGGGGGCAAGAGCGATCAGGGAGGCTGCATGACGACTCCGCCCTATGCAAAACAGCTACTTGCGCCGCGGGAGCACCCGGACCGGAGGAACCAAGAGATCCAAATGAGAGGAAAACGGATCCGAGAAAATACAAGAAAAATCCCGATAACAGGGATGAAGCGTCTAGAACCGGATCCCATCTCCCAAAAGGTGGACTTAACACCCACGACCGGGAAGAAAAATACCGGAATGACGGCAAAGCAATGCCACCTCCGAGAAACCCAGCTGAAAAAGCTGGAAGACAGGGTATACCTCACAGGCGTGAGAGATCTCGGACACCCCCCAAGGACAAGGAAAGATACATGAGTAGAACTCCACCTCATCCAAAGGGACGTGATACCGGAAGAAATAGAGACGACCCCGGAAAAGCGCGTCCGCGCAACAATGGAAAAGAAAGGAGTAGATCCCCTTCTGTCCATTCAGCCGGCAGGTACTCCGCACACATGGATAGGGCCGAAACAGACGACTTATATTTTGGACCTAAATGCTTCACAGATAGGATCCAAAGGATAACCCTGCATTCTGGCTTTGCCAAAGTTGGTCCAACGTACCAAAAGTACACCGGTAGCACAAACCCGGATACCTGGCTCTCAGACTACTATACAGCCGTCTAGATTAACAATGGGACAGACCTGGAAGCTGTAAAGTTTCTTCCCCTAATGTTACTGGATGGAGCCAGAGATTGGATTAACGGGTTACCTTCCAGAACTGTCGACAGCTGGGATGATATGGCTCGAGTATTCACTCAGCATTTTCGGGGAACCTACAAACGCCCGAATAGCATCAATCAGCTAAACCGTTGCACCCAATTTGAAGACGAACCATACGTGGATTTTATCTCAAGATGGACTGCAATGAAGAATAGCTTCTCTGGAGTAACTGACGTTCAAGCAATGCATGCTTTCGTCAATGGCCTAAAACCCGGACTTGTACCGTTTATGGTCGGTTCCAAACAGCATAAAGATCTCGGATCTATGCTTACAACCGCCAATGAACATGCTGCAGCCGAAGACGACATCAGAGCTAGAGGAGGCAGTATCGACACACTGATACAGGCCAAAAAGAATCCTCGCCCTGAGAAAAAAGGAGCTCCAGATGCGACACAAAAGCCCAAAGAGGTTAACATAGCCTTTGGAAGTGAAAAAGGGAATAGGTGGAAAGGACGCAGTTCGGAACCAATCAATTACACCAAAGAAGAATGGGAAAAGATTAAGTCGGAAACCTGCGTCCACCATTCGCAATTTGGGAAACCCACCCATACGAACGCACAATGCCGGCTGAACAAGCATATGAAAGGCAGTGTAGGATCCGGAAACAAGGGAAAGAATTCCAAAAGGAAGTTTTCCAAGCAAAAGCCAGAAGCTGAGAAAGAAGACAGTGAATCGGACACTGACGAAAAAATCCAGGAACAGCAGCGAAAAGGCAAACCCAAGTTTCCGAGAGTTGATGGAGAGTGTGCCCTAACTTTCCTGGCAACTCCATCAGCAAAGGTGGCAAAAAGAACGCTTCGAGAGATAAACGCGGTTGTTCCGGCAACCCCGAAATTCTTGAAGTATTCAAATACACCAATTACCTGGGATCAGTCTGATCATCCCGGGAATATCCCTGAACCCGGCACGCAAGCCCTTGTTGTAAGCCCTATTGTCCAGAACACTAGGCTAAGAAGAGTGCTGATGGATGGAGGATTCAGCATTAATATAATGTATCTGGATACACCGAGGCATCTGAAAATCTCCGAGACCCAGCTCAACCATAGCAACACACGTTTTCACAGCATTGTTCCTGGCAGGCAAGCAAGATCCCTAGGAGAAATTTCCCTAGATGTCACTTTCGGAGAAAAAGATCACTTCCGTCAGGAAAAAGTATCCTTCGAAGTGGTGCCGTTCGAAAGCGTGTATCACGCGATACTCGGACGTCCAGCTTTCGCCAAATTTATGGCAAGATCATGTTATATCTATAACAAGCTGAAGATGCCAGGGCCAAAAGGAGGAGTAATCACCATATCAGGAGACTTCAAGTTGGCAAACAAGCTGGAAAAAGAAAACACCCTTTGTGCCGAAAAAATCATAGCAAAGGAAGAATTGAAGGAGCTGGCCAAAGAGGTATCTCCGACAGAAATGCCGGCAGGAAAAGAAACCCGGAAGCCGACAGATAGCTTCAAGGCCTCCGAGAACACAAGACAGGTAATCCTAGATCCCAAAGATCCGACAAAATTTGTCGTAGTGGGAACTGGGATGACCGACAAATAGGAAAGCGAGCTCATCAAGTTCCTCCGTGAGAACTGGGATATTTTTGCCTGGTGTCCAGCTGACATGCCAGGCGTACCCAGGGAACTTGCTGAGCATCAGCTTAAGGTGATTCCAGGCTCCAAACCCGTCAAACAAGGTCTCTGTCGATTTGACGGAAGAAGACGGAAGGCTATCGGCAAGGAAATTATCCGGCTTTTAGCAGCAGACTTTATCGAAGAAGTTATACATACCGATTGGTCCGCAAATCCGGTGGTAGTACCGAAGAAAGATACCACCGCCCTTAGAATGTGTATAGATTACACCGGTTTAAACAAACTGTGTCCAAAAGATAGGTTTGCGTTACCGCGAATCGATCAAATAATAGATGCCACTGCAGGCTCTGAGCTCTTATGCTTTTTGGATGCATATTCCGGGTACCATCAAATACGCATGAAAAAGGAAGATTAAATTAAGACTTCTTTTATAACCCCCTATGGGACGTACTATTACATAACCATGCCATTTGGCCTGAAGAACGCAGGTGCCACCTACCAGCGTTGCATGCAACGTTGTTTGCATAGTCAGATTGGCAAAAATGTCCATGTTTACGTGGACGACATTGCTGTCGTAACCAAGGAAAGAAATACACTCCTTGAGGATTTACGAGAAACCTTTAAAAACTTGCGCACTTACAAGATGAAGTTAAATCCATTAAAGTGCGTATTCGGGGTTCCCTCAGGAAAACTTCTGGGTTTCATCGTTTCTCATAGAGGAATATAAGTTAACCCAGAAAATATCAAAGCAATCTTAAACATCTCCAAGCCTACATGTGTAAAAGATGTCCAAAGATTGACGGGTTCCGCCGCAGCCGTCAGCAGATTTATTAGTCGGCTAGGGGACAAAGCTTTACCACTCTACAAGTTGCTGAAAAAATCCGACAAATTCGAGTGGACAGAAGAAGCAGATGCGGCGTTAACCCAGTTAAAAGAAACTTTGATGAAAGCTCCGATTTTGGCATCGCCAAAAGACGAAGAACCTATGTTATTGTACCTTACAGCTACAAACCGGATTATCAGTGCAGTAATTGTTGTGGAACGGAAGAAAGACGAAACAGAGCATACCAGACCAGCATCCGGTATATTGTATAAGCGAAGTTTTCTCCGAGTCCAAACAAAGGTATCCACATTATCAAAAACTGGCATATGGCGTATTTTTCGCATCCAGAAAAATTCTCCATTACTTCCAAGGACATTCCATAACGGTGGTATGTAAAGCACCACTAGGGGATATAATAAACAATGCGGAGGCGACTGGCCGAGTAGCCAAATGGGGCATCGAGTTAGCAACCTTCGACATTAAGTATCAGCCTAGGACGGCAATAAAATCCCAGGTTTTGGCAGATTTTGTTGCCGACTGGATGGAAGCAATGGAGAAAACACCAATGCCGGAGTCCGAGTACTGGATCATGCATTTTGATGGATCCAAGATGAAGGAGGGCGCTGGAGCTGGTGTAGTTTTAAAATCCCCTAAAGGAGACACAATGGAGTATGTATTACAAATACACTTCAACGCCAGCGACAACGTGGCAGAATACGAAGCTTTGCTTCATGGCTTGCATATTGCAAAAGAAATAGGGGTCAAGCGCATTTTGTGCTATGGCGATTCAGATTTGGTACAGCATCAGCTCAACCAAACTTGGGACGCAAAAAGCCCCATAATGGCCGAATATCGGAGAACGATGGACGAGTTCGCCATTTGTTTCTTCGGATTCGAAGTACTCCATGTTAAACGGGAGGAGAATTGGAACGCAGATGCGTTAGCCCGCATGGGATCAGAAAGGGTAAAAATCCTACCACCAGGTGTTTTCGTCCAACATTTGTACGAACCATCGATAAAAGGTGGAGATGTTGACTATCCTCTGGCTTCCGAGTCAATTGAAGTCATGCTCGTTAACCCGGATTGGACAATCCCATATATAAACTTCTTAGTTAATCAGAAGTACCCGGAAGGAGCAGATGAAGTCTTGCAAAGACAAATCCAGCGTCGATGCAAAGGATACACGGTAATTAACAATTGCCTGTATAAACGCAGTACTTCCAAAAAATTTCTGCGATGTATTTCACCAGAAGAAGGACGAGAAATCCTGCAAGAAATCCATGCCGGAGATTGCGGACATCATGCTCAATCAAAAAGCATAGTTAAAAAAGCATTCCGTGCCGGGTTTTTCTGGCTAACAGCCAAGACAAATGCTGAGTACATAGTAAACACATGTGAAGGATGTCAGTATTACGCCAAGCAGACTAATATGCCAGCCCAAGCACTCAAAACTATCCCCATTACATGGCCCTTTGCGGTCTGGGGGCTAGATATGATGGGACCATTCAAAACTGCACGAGGCGGACTTACACATCTACTTGTAGCTGTGGACAAATATACCAAGTGGGTGGAGGCTAAACCCATCAAAAAACTTGACGGTGTAACTGCCAGAAATTTCATCATTGACATAGTCATGAGATACGGCGTTCCACACAGCATAATAACCGACAATGGGACAAACTTTTCCATTGGAGAGTTGGCAAAATATTGCCGACAAACGGGAATTCGCCTAGATCTCGCATATGTGTCACACCCGCAATCCAACGGACAGGTTGAAAGAATGAATAGCTCAATCCTGCAAGGAATACGTCCAAGACTCGAATCTCCTCTTCATAGAGCAGCTGGAGCATGGGTAGAAGAGTTACCTTCCGTGCTTTGGAGTATTCGAACAACACCGAACAGGTCAACAGGGCAAACCCCGTTTTTCCTAGTTTATGGTGCGGAGGCAATCCTTCCAACGGACATGATCCATGTTAGCCCAAGAGTGCAAGACTTCGATGACTTAGATGCCGAAAAAGCACGACAGGATGTCGTCGATCTCTTAGAAGAGGAACGAGAACTTGTGCTCCAAAGATCCGTCATCTATCAGCAAGGTTTACGACGTTATCATAGTCGGAAAATCAGGCATCGTTCTTTTAAAGAAGGTGACCTAGTGCTAAGATTGGTGCAGCAAAGAAAGCACAAGCTGGCCCCAGTATGGGAAGGACCATTTGTCATCAGTAAAGCCATGAAGAATGGATCATATTATCTTGTTGACATTCGTGATACGGAAGATGATCCCGAAAAGCCGAATCGCAAAAGAAAGAGAAAGATAGATGATGAGCTAGGAGAGACAAAGAGGCCCTGGAGTATCCAGCAGTTACGTCCCTTCTATACTTAGTTCAATTCTATGTAAACATCTTTGAGATCATGAAATAAAGTTATCGGAATTCTTATATCCATGTTTTTTACAAGTTTATTATAGTTCAAAACATGATTCCACCTTATATATTTCCCAATGATCTTACAAAATACTCAATGTTAACCCGAATTGTGCCTGCGTGCTCGGCGTTTAAAAACTGAATGATTTTCAGCCTACCAAAGGTTAAAGGAAACTCGGATTGTGCCTGCGTGCCCAAGTTTAGTTCAAAAAATTCCTTACTGTTCTCTAAGCATTATCTGATTATTTGTGTGTTGGGTCACTGGAGCTAGTTAGTAAAAATGCCATTAGTATGATCCATGTTTCCGGGTTTGAACTGATTCGTTTTACCCAGTAACTTGGCATGACGATTCATAATACTATTGAGCCATTTCAAACACTAAGGACAGTTAAAACACATAAGCCAGAGAACTTGGAAGATAAAAGAATATAAAAACCCGGAAAAATTGCAAAGGATTTCATAATTAAACTGCAAAAGGCGGAGTACTTGTTTATACAAAAGGATAGAAGCATTACAATATAAGTTTACATTGTAAAGTGCAGTAATGCTCCTATTTTCTACTTCCACCATCCAGGTTAAGGACAGCCCTTCAAGCATCCGAGTCTTCTTCGCTGCTGTCATTCTCGGGGGCTTCGGGGATCTCCTCTTCTGGATAGGTGATGGAGATGTTCACCATGGAGGCGATCTTGGTGGCGTGACCTTTGATTTCATCAAAGATGGTGGTTCGTTGGGTTTCCGTGTATCCTTGAGGGATACCGGATGCCACGCGCCAAGATTTGGCACCAGGGTAATGCATACGCATAAGGCCGAGAGCCATGCGTGCACCACCCCGTGCTGCGGAGCGCAAGGTGGACTCCTTGGACTCCGCCACCTCCAGGACAGCTCCCGGAAGTTTCTCAACTTCCGAGAATTCCTCAGTCCTGGTGGGAAGGAACTTGTTGACCAGCTGCATGCCAGCAGCTCTGATCGCAGTCCACACCTTCCCAAAGGCTCGGATTCTCTCAATCCGAGTAAGATCTGGGTTATCTCCTCTTTTTTCAGACAAACAACCAAAAGGTTAAGCGAAAAAGCAGAGAAAGAAAGCAAGACATGGAAAAACCGGTAAATGAAAATAATCTTACCGAGAATCTTATCGATTTTGGAGCCTTCCTCCAGGCGAAGGTTTAAGGCGTTCTCCAAGTCTTGGATAGTAGCCTTGTCCTTGTCCGCCTGCTGGGAGGCCTTGGATTGAGCAATCCCAAGGGCCATGTTGCTGGCCTCCAGATCCTTTTGAGCCTTCATAAGATTCTTATGAAGGTCCAAATTCTCCTTTCGGAGAAACTCGGCATTGCCGACATCTTCAGCTATTTCCTTGGCTTTAGCCAAAGCAGCTGGAAAGCAAGGAAAAAATTCCAAGTTTAGAAAAAACTCGAGAAAGTACTTAGACAAAAAACTGGATAAAGAAACTTCAGAGAATAAAGCATACCTGTTGTCTCCGAAAGCTGTAGCTGAGATGATGCCAGCTCTGCTTCTTTCACTTCAGTAATAGAAAGAAGGTTTCTAACCTCCTTATTCTTGACGGAAAGTTTATTGAAAACTTCCATGTTAATGGTTTCAACGGTTTGCTGGAATACAGAAATGAAAAAAATCATGATATTGAAAAACATCAAGCGAAAAGTAGACATTTTACTTAATGCTTGGGGGTTGAGGACAATACCTGGCTCATCCGCTATAACCCTGTTAAGTTTTCAGTGAACTCTTTTGCGTACTCCGCAAAAAGAGTCCCGGCCGCGCTAAGGCCATCGCTGATATTCTTGAAATCCTTGTCAAAGGTGGGGATCTCCTCCTCAGTTATCCGAGAAGGACCTCCCACCTCGGGAGGCGCCCTTTTCCTCGTGTCCGTTTCCGGCACAATAGGCTGGCTGGGCTCCAAAGACTCGGTGGGGGGGGGCTGCAGCATGCTCTTCTGTCATCGTGGACGGCGTGTCCGGCGCGGTGGCAGGAGAAGGGTGATGGCCTCTGCTGGACACAACCTTGTGCCTCTTCAGCCTTTTTGGCTTTAGAGTGGAAGGAGGCAGGCTAAAAGCAAAAAGTCGGAAAAGTTAAAACTCCGAAAGCAAAAGAAAAAACTCCGACAAAGGAAAGTAACCCATATGTTCAAACCTGGAGGTGGCGACGGGAACCCCGTCAAGATCGATGATTTCTTGGGAAGAGGAGATCTTCTTGCGCTTTCGTCCACCGGCAAAAGTGGCGCGCAGCGTTTCCAGCTCAGCGTCGGAAGCAAGGTCCGACTCGGGAAGATCAGCAATCTGTTAAAAAGAAAAAGGTAAGCCAAAGATACAAAACCCGAGTAAACAAGAAAGAATTCAAATCCCAAAAGGCGAATAATTTTACCTTGGGAGCCAGATTTTCGGCCGTGTACATTGGCCGGCTTTCTTCATATTGGTCGCGCGATGCAACCAATTGATTCACGCGCCGCCGCAAATCTTTTGCGGACCAGTCCTTGTCGGATGTCCGCATTTCGTCGTTGGCTCCCTTGTACTCGAGGAGAAGGCGAGCACCGTGGTTGGCCAAGGGCTGGATCTGCCTATTTAACCAGCAAAGGACTGTGTCCATGCCGGTTAAAGGCGGATCAGAAGTGACGAGTTTGGCGATGCGCCGCTTGATCCTTAGGAGATCCGGTGGCAGGGTTTGAACTGCCTCAGTTCCCCAATTCTCTTGGGGAACAACGGCGGTGTTCGAAAAAGGTGGAACCCCGAACGTTTTCCCGGGAAAGGAAATGTCGGGATGATAAAAGAAGGAACCCGTCCAAACTTTGACGGATTCCGATGTTTTAATCTTGGGGAACCAATCTTCTCGGAATCTCCGAAGAGTGAAAGAGATGGTTCCGCAAGTTGGGAGTGCGCCCTCCGAAGAGTTCCACTTAACCCCGAAACAGTACAACCAAAAATCCAGCCTAGGAGCTATACCTAGATAACCCTCGAAAAGGGCCTGGAATCCGGCTAAGTACAGGATGGAATTAGGTGGGAGGTTGTGTGGCTGGATGTTGTAGTGGGAGAAGATATGGAGGAAGAAGGCAGAAGGTGGAATACCCATACCTCTAAGAAGGTGGGAGGAGAGAAGAACCCGTTCACCGTCATTCGTCGTGGGTTCAGTCTCATCCTCCGGAAGCCGCCACTTCCCCTTTAGTACTAATACCTCCTTCTCCATTGTCGGGAGGAGGGATGATGGGATACTGCAGGCACTCCAATTGCCGGCAGTCTCCATTTCTTCTTCGGCTCCGGCGGCGGCGGATGCCGCGGCCTCCGCCGCCGCGAGTTCGTCGCCGACGAGTTCGATCTTCTCCTCCACCGTCTCTGGAGCAAACGGCGGAGTGGGCGCGGAGCTGGAACCCGCAAGATCCACGGCGGCCGAAAGATTTTCTCCGTCCGCCGCGGTGCCCGTGGTCTTCGCCGGCTCGTCGCTGGCGGCGTGTACTGGGGAGTCTAGTTGAGGGTCCATCGTGATGATGATGTCCTCGATTTCTTGGGCGACGGTGCGGGCTGGCGAGGACGACGGAGAAGCCATCACAGAGCGGCGCTTGGGGCGTCTCCGGTGAGGACTTGGACGCGGTGACGTTCGGGACCTTTTCTCTGCTGTGAGCTTAGGCGCTGGAGTGGCGTGCGAAGTGAGAGCGGAAGTTTTTTGTTGAGGACGAAGGCGGCTATTTATAGCCAAAATCTCGTCGCGATACGTGCTAACGGCTCTTTTGACCGTTGGATGTTCAACGCGTGTCACTCGCCGAAAAATCCGGGAAATGAAACGACGGGTGATTATGGTTATCTCAGCGTTTCCCGCGAGAATCTGTCAGAGAGATGTTGCTGGGTTTTCTCGCCTGTAACCCAAACGACCCTTGCGTCAGCAAGTTTTAAGCGCTGACGTAGGAAGTTCCTTCTCTGTGAAGGATCGTGTGAGAAAAGCCGGATTTTCTAGATTCCGAGTTTTACGTTATCATCTCCTTTAAAGGAAGAAAAGAAGAATCAAGACTGCATGCCGGTATTTCTCGGAAGGATGCATTTGATGAAAGACGGCGAAAACGGAGTCTCGATCCTTCTTGGGGGCTACTGTCGGATATATACCAAATAGGGTATATCTGATGGTAGTCTAAAGTGCCGGATTGCCCGGGTGGCCCGAATGGTAGTGGGCTACGGTCCATTGGGTGGCCCAATAAGCTGACGCACAGAAGCCGGATTCTAGAAGAACCCGGATCACAGCCCACGTGATCTGGCTTGGAGTAGAAGGCGGATTCCTTACTTTCCAAGTTAATAGTTGCCGTAGTCTTCTAGGTTTCCTACTCTGTATGGCCTAACCCGGCTATTATATAAAGCCGGACGGGAGATATGAAAGAAAGAGAGCATATAGGCTAACTCGCCGGGAAGTTGATCCTCTGCGAATAGCTAAACAGAACCTCACGTTGTACTTGTATACACAGGCTTTAGCCCTGATTAGTGAGATTGCAGGAGTAGGAACGCCGCATTATTGCGACGCACCGAACCTGGGTAAACCCTGTGTTTTTGTCCTTCGCACAACCACGTCTCCCCACGTCTCTACCCGTAGTCTCATGGCACCCTCGTCTATGAAAACTACTACGATGTCTCGACAGACATAGTCCGGTCAGCCCACCTGACAGTAGGGGCCCGCTCATCATAGATAGAAGTGACGTGAGTAAAGACGCCGTGCAGTAGGATGGTCCGCTTTAATGGCGCTCGCCGGTTTCCAATGCGACGGGACGCCGGCCTGCAGCACGACTCGCAATAACACTGGCAATGCGACGTTTCAGATGACATGCTGTCGGCGTTGCGCCTTCCCTACACATAGCATTTACGCCGTCACCGCCCTTCAACCAGGGATAAAAGGCACATCCTTTTCCTCGCCGTGCACTGCCTCTTCTCCCCCTCACCCTCTCCCCCTCGCCGTCCAAATCCTCTCGCCCTATCCCTCACTTTTCCATGGTGGCCAACAACTGGGAGGCGAGCTCCTCCTCTGACTCGAGGCTCACCAACGGGCAAACCATCAACACCGATGGAGCCTCAGAGTTGTACCGGTACGGGCTTCTCGCCCCTACGGATTGCCGCATCCTGAAGGAGTGGCGCATCTCCGCCAGCGGACTTGCCATGCCACCGATGCCAGGAACTCCGCCCCGTTACATCGCTCGCCGACACAGCTGGATGACGTTGGCAGAGCGTCGCCTTCCCGAGAACGACGACGGCCAACACAACTGGTGTCGGGGGGATGACCTCCCGGTCGGTGATGGTGCAGATCTTGCACTCGTTGGGATACCCCAAGAGGAGGTTGTGATGAGCACAGCGGTAGGAGTTTTCCCCTTAGTTAAGAACCAAGATTATCAATCCAGTAGGAGAAAGAGGACCTTCGGAAGATTGATGCCACTGATGGTGTTGATGGCTCACCGGTGTCAGCAACAACGTGGAACCTGCACACAACACAACCAAAATACTTTGCTCCAACGGTACAGTGAGGTTGTTAATCTCACCGGTCTTGCTCAAAACAAATATTAGACGTATAGTGTGGAAAATAATGTATGCTTGCAGTAAGTAAAGAAGTCAGGAAATTGTAGAGGCTTGTTTAACAGTGTAAGAAAATGGACCAGGGTTCATAGGTTCACTAGTGGTGTCTCTCCATAAAAGATAGCATGCTGGGTGAACAAATTACAGCTGGGCAATTGACAAAAATAAAGGTTGCACTGTAGTGCACATTCATGACATGATGACTACTATGATATTTAGTGCGAGCATTACAAAAATATACATAGACCATAATCCAACTGCATCTATGACTAATAATCCACCCTCAGATTATCATCCGACCCCCCTTAGGTATTAAGTTCCAAACAACAGATAACTGCATTAAACAAAGTGTGTAATGTAAGCAATGATTATGCACGCGGGCACTCTCACCGTTGTTTTCTCCCTAATGGCAACATCACATCCTCCCTCTTCACGTTTCTGTCACTCGAGCAAGGCGGTGAGGAGGCATGAACCCACTATCGAGCATAAATACTCCCTCTTGGAGTAACTAGCAACTACTGGGCCAGAGCAACCGCTAGCAACGGAAAACATGCAAGATCACAAATAACATATGCAATAAAGACTACAATTAACTAGGCATAAGTTCAATATTCACCGGATCCCAGCAAACACAGCACATAGAGTTACATAAGATCAATCTCGATCATGTTAGGCAGCTCACGAGATCTAAACATGGAGGCATATGAGGAGAAGACAACCATCTAGCTACTTCTATGGACCCGTACTCCAAGGATGAACTATTCACGCATCACTCCGGAGGCAGGCATGGTGATGGAGAGGCCTCCGGTGATGATTTCTTCTCCGGCAGGGTGCCGGAGACAGCTTCAGAACCCCCCTGATCTAGGGTTGACGGTGACAGCGGTTGCGGAACTTTTCGGGGATATTTGATCAGGTATTTAGGGTTTTCCATCCGGGGGGATTAAATAGGCGAAAGGGCAGAGGCGGTAGAGCTTTGGGGGACCAACACCACCCCCTGGCGCGGCCAAGGGGGGCCACGCGACCCCCTGGTGTGGGCCCGTGATGCCCCTCTTCTTCTCCTCTTCGGTCTTCTGGATGCTTCCGGGGAAAATAGGCACTTCGGGCTTTGTGGGGTCCAATTCTGAGAATATTTCCAGAACAACTTTTCTGAAACGAAAAACAACAGAAAACAGGGAACTGGTACTTGGCATCTTGTTAATAGGTTAGTCCCGGAAAACGTGTAAAAATGACATAAAGAAAGGAGAAAACATGTAAAAATGACATAAAGAAAGGAGAAAACATGTAGCAATTGGCATAATATCATCATGGAGCATCAGAAATTATGGATACGTTGGAGATGTATCAGTTGGCTCAAAGCACCTAGAAGATAAGCCTTCCTCCAAGACAAATCGGTTGTATGGGCCGAGGATCACAGGCCGTATCGGCCACAGGGAATAGATCGTCTCCAGGGCTAGCCGGCCTCATGCCAAGCACGCGATCAGTTCACCGGCAGCCGAGGCGGAGCCGGCTGCCAGAAGTCAAGGACAACAAGAGGGTATGGGCGGCACACAGTAGGTGCCGCCCGCCACGTCTCCACGTTGCCGATACCACGGAAGACATAAGTGAGGCTGCGTAGCCAAAGGAGACGGATTGCCACGCCTCCCACAGTACCTCCGCACCAGGCGACAAAGTGTTGTGCTCCCTGTTAGCAGGGCCGCGACGTTCTAGCAGTCGTCCATAGGGCCTATCCGGCTCCCTGTAGCACAGTTAGGGCCACATGTAAGCGGTCTGCCGTCTCCTATATAAGGCAGTCCGGGATCTACATAGTGGGGGTCGGACTGATTGTTCTCTCATAGAAACTCTAGAGGCTCTCGTTGCCTTCTTCCTCGATACAACTCCAGGAGCAACTCTGTAACATCCACCATAGTCCCATCTTTGCAGGAGTAGGGTTTTACCTCACAGAGAGGGCCCCGAACCTATGTACATTGTGTGTCATGCTTGTGCCCAATCCCGCACGAGCACCATCGCCCCGCAGTAGTGTCCCGCTTGTAAACTCCATCTTAGCAAATGCGCTTTGATGGTGCTGCTGCGTTCCTTACCACGACAGTTGGCGCCAACCGTGGTTCTATGGCGGTGACTGGAGTTTCATTCCGCGCGGGACCCTTTACCAACTCTGGCCAGCGCGTCTCCTCCGGTCTCATCTTGACTTTCGGCGCGTTCAACTGCGTCATCGAGAATGCCGGATGTTTCCCGAGCCCCACCATCCCTGAGGACGAATGGATCATCCACTTCGGCGACCACCTCGTCTCCGTCGTCGTCGTCCCCGAAAGACTTTAAAGTCCTACTGGATTGATTAGCCTGATTCCTTAACTGGGGGAAATTCCCTACTGACTACATCATAGCTTCCTCTTGGGGAATCCCAACGGGTGTGTGATCACGCCAACAAGCAATACTGCAAAAGCTTAAGGATATTGTTTTTCCAATTCCAGAAAGTCTAGTAGTTCACACACTCCTCATGTCACTTCCATCGCATTACTTTGGATTTGTGGCTTGCTACAATCTGATAGAAGTAGAGAAGACAGTTGAAGAAGTCTTCAAGATGCTCATGTCAGCTGAGATGGATGTTTTCATTCACGCCATGATGACTGCACCAAAAGACAAAGACAAGTGGCAAGTCCACATGAGGCATAAGAGTTATATCAGTTATTGCCATTTTTCTTGTCTCAAGGATATTTTTGTATTGGATCCAGAAATTTCTCAATTTGCAATTTATTGCAGAGTGAGAATAAAAAGAGGTAAGAGAGGTGGGAAGCATGGAAGACGCATTAATGGCGCCACACCAGCTGCATCATCTTTGAAGTCCAAAGTCAATAAAGAAGATTAACACTAGGACTTCGAAATAATACTCATTTTGAGGTCGATCATTATATAATGAATATTTTATGTTCGTGAACCTTGCGGAGTTCGAGTTATAAAATTTGTGTGGAAATTCCAAACTTGGAAATTCAAAGTTTATGATATTCTTTATTGTGTTATTTCAATTATTTTTGTTATTAAGTCTTGAATATTTTGATTCAAATTATTGCTCAAGATTGAGTAATAGTTTTATGGCTTATTAAATAAATTAGAGGTAAGTATGTTAGTTCATTTGTCAAGGTTGAGAGACTAACTCCAAAATATTTAATAAATTCAAAATCCATTAAGTGCTAGGCACTTTTCAATTTCGAAATTCACATATGATATGGATTTTTTCTCAATTGACTTAATTCCGTTGAAGATTCAATATGATAACTTGATTATGATTGATGAAGTGGAATAGATGAAATAATTGAAGATTCAATATTTCATAAAAGCCAGTGGAAGTATTTTGAATCAAAAACCGAGATCAAAGAAATTTAATTAAAGTAGAAAAGGCTTAATTTAAATTATTCTTAGTCAAAATTACTCATGATAAATTTTGAGAAACTTAAAATTACCGCGATAATGAAATCTTTGTGGGACAAGTATTTAAGAATTGTTATAATTGTCAAATGTATTTGCGCAATAAAGTGAAAGCGTGAAACGAAAATATTGCTCAACCCGCTAAAGATTTTTTGTTTGTTTGTTAAGGTTGGAACTTTGTCATTAATTAACTTAGAGTTATTTTAATGATATTTACTAATAATCAATATTGCTCAAGTATGTTACATAATTGATTAAAGGGTTTTTCATAAAACCAATAAGTTTATTGTTGTAAATTTCCACTTTATACTCCAAGTGTTTTAAACACATTGGATTAAGGAGAAAAGTGTCTTCTCGTGAAAGAGTTATGTAAATTATATTAAGTTGGGATTGTGAATCTTTAGAGAAGGTTAGAATGAAAGGAGCAACATGTAAATGTTTCCAATTCATCATCTTATCCAAAAAATTATGTATGAGATAGATAAAGTTCAAAGTTAATAATAAATAAAGGTCATATGAGGAATTTGATATAATATTCACTTTGTGATGTAGTCATCAAAATTCCTAAACAATGACCATAATATGCAAAACAAAACAAACAAGATAATAGTACTCATGAATATATGATATTGGATTATCATAAAGATCCATGTTAAAATAGATATTGATTTTGACTCCAAGATTACATCTTGAGAGTAAGTTGTAGTGATTTTAAAATCATAAGGAAAATAAATATTTTTACAAGAAAACATATATGAATATTTTATATTCATAAAGATAGTATTGATAAAATTGTTTTATCAATTACGAATAAATGATAATGATGAGTTAAAGACTTATCATATCAATTGCTTGGTACTATTATTGGATCAATTAGAAAATTAATTTGCCAAATGAAATTGATTTTGGATTACTTAAGTAATCTCAAATATTACAAGTATGAGTATTAAGTGAGTCGTGTTAGTAAAAAAGAAGGACTTCTTTTTATTATATAAAGCGAAGGGACTTAAAAGTGAGTGTGAGCTGATTATGATGTCTTAATTTGGTTGGGCCTTATTTAAAGAAAGTTACCTCATGAAAAAGATTAAAAAAGTTTTTAAATTCAATATTAGAAAGTGTCTTATGAAATTCAGGATATATAAGATAGATTAAGGAGTTTAATTAACATGAATATGATGGGTGTGCTAAATGTAATTCTGAAAGAAATTTCAAATTACAATGAGATAAAGTATTTTGTCTCAAACATAAAATGACACGATATTTAAAAATAGACATGACATTCATAGTCATTGGTGAGCAAAATATAAAGGATTGAGATTAAATCATAATATTTTATGATTTGACTAATCTCATAGTCATAGAAGGAAGCACACAAGAACCGGTAGATTTCCGTTGACTAAAATCGTTTTAGTCAAGCTCATATAAACACTACAAGGAAATAACTTATAGCTGAACCTTTCCAGCGGCGGGGTACTGCAAATCCACGCCGGTGGTAACTTCGGAGCCGTTTTCGTGAAATACTACTGGCGTGAACAATTTTATCCCGCCACTGGTAAGTAAATACCAGTCGCGTGGCATTGTGGTTCCATGCCAGTGCTAGATGAATAATTTTTCGGCCAACAGGAACTGGCATTGCAGTCATATTACACACCAATATTAAATAAACTACCACTAACGTGAGCCATGTGTGCAACGCCGGTAATAAATGGTGGCACCATTTATTTAGGGTTCTGTACGAAGAAAACATAACATCCTCCCTCCTATCTCCCCCCTTCTCTCCCGTATGCCGCCGGCGCCCCTACTACAAATACTTCATCCTCTCTCTCTCGCTTGTGGCGGCACGCAAGGCGGGTCGTGGGAGTCCGAGCGGGTCCGGTCGTGGGCGAGAACAGAACACGGTGCTAAGCACGGAGACGTTGCTCGTCGACGGGACGCCGTAGGCACTGCTCGTGGGCGGGAAGGAAACAACGCTTCTCTAGGGCGCGTGCATGTCCATGGCCCCGTATCGGCGCCGTTGCCGGTCATGAGCCCCACGCTGATGTCCTCAGTGGCTACTAGGGTGCTGTTCGGCGAGGATTGCGACCCCAACTATCATCGATGGTTGGATATGTATTTAAATGGAGGCATTTTTTTGCGAATGCAGCGGAAGCCCAAGCAGATGGGGCGTAAGAAGATGAAGCGGCAGCCCAAGCATACGGGGAATAGGGGATGGTTGTAACAGCCTAAGTATGAAAACCTACCACTTAGAATGTTTGATTTCCTGTTTGATTAAAGTATTGCATCATGGCATCATTTTACTCCCTTGTTTGCATTTGTTTACTATTTGTTTGCACCTGTTTTTATTTGTTTTCACAATGAAACTCAAACAATTTCAAATGCTTTGTTTTCATACTTGCTCTGTTACAACCTTTTAAATACAAATCTCAAGTAAAAACAACCAATTGTTTTCATTTTATTCCATAAGGAATCAAGTAATAAAATGGTGCTTTTATTTCAATTAATTAATTCCCAATTGTTTCCAAATTCAAAGCAATCACTAAACAACACCTCTTTTGAAATTATAAAAATCACCAAAACAAATCTACTCACTTGTTTTCCAATTAAAGTTGTTTGGGTCACCCTATTTAAAATTGTGGTTTCAATAATCATTTTTAATACTCAAATCATCCAAATATGAATTAATTTCAAACAACACTCAATTGGAATTATGAAATTGCCCACAACAATCTAACCTTTTGTTCTAAGCTAAAATAGGGTTCACCCTATGGAAAGTTGGTTTCATTTATAAGCACCTAATAATCAATTTAACCCCAATTTGAATCAACTACAAACAGTATTTTAAAATTTGAACTTTTGGAAAATAAAAGTTAGCATTTTGTTTGCTATTAACCTAACTAACTTAACCTAAATTTTCTAACACTTTTACTAACTCAAAAACTTATCTTTTCCTTCCTTTTGGTTTTCTACAAAAAAAAAATTAATAAAACAAAACAAAAATGGAAAGAAAACACACGGCGCGCAGCAACTAACCTACCTACCTCGGCCCAGCCCAACTAAGCGCACGCATGGCCCGGTACCCCTTCAGAAGACGCCCCCGTCGTCTTCAGTTGTACGGCCGAGCATCCATGGACGCCACGGCAGCACAGTGACCACTCGACGGCGATCCGCCACCCCTAGACCCTATAAAGCAACCCTAACCTCACCTGGCGCCGCCCTAGCCTGTCCACTCCATCCTCCCTCGGGATCCGCCGCCGCTTCCCTCTCCCTCGACACGATCTCGTCCTCTGAGTCTCTCTGCCACGGCCACCGTAGCTCATCTCTGAATTCCGGCCATGCCCCGTCGCTGCCGTGCTCGTCCATCCGCGCCAACCACGGGAACGAAACCACCGTCCCTTCCCCGCGCTGTTGGACACCGACGTCGAGCTCAACACCGACGGGATCGCCGCCGCCGTCCGCGATGCCGTCGTCCACGCCGTCTGCCTCGGGCCTCCGCCACGACTCCACCGCGGTGAGCTCACTGTCTCCCTCCTCCTTTCCTATCTGTGCGCAACCACCGTGCACGTCACCACAGCATCCTCCCGCACCCATACTGCATCCACCACCACGGCACAGCCAAGGCACACCGCCGATGAGCACCGTCGTCTCTCTGTCGAACGCAGGTTTTGGTTCAGTTAAAGTTTCAGGAACTTGCACATCTGAACATTACCTTTGTTGCGCATCTGTATCTAACAAACGAACGCAAGCCACCGCAGTGGTAACTGACCCTGTGCACGAGCGAGAGATCCTAGGTTCGATCCCTCGGCTCCGCAAAAAAACCCCACTTTTTGCCGCAGCGCTGACAGGGCGGGCCCCCTGTCAGCCGCACACTGTCCACGCAAGCACAGCGAGGCCCTGGGCCCCCCTGGCAGTGTCTGGGGTAGCCCTGGGTGCGGTAACAATTGTTTTTCTGAATTTCTGTAATCAAAAACTAGTCCCTGTTTTTAACAGATTGGTCCCCTGTTTTAATTTGTTAATAACTTTTAAAATATGACTCCAAATAAAAAACTCTAAATATGTTTGCTGCTCTAAATTTAATTGTCTATTCAAATAATCAAATTGTGTACTGTTTTGAATTTTCCAAATGCAACTTAAATTTGAATCCAAATAATTCAAATGCAAATTTCTAAAATCAATAACTAATTCATTATTAATCCAATAAATGCAAATAAAATATGATTTCCATACCATTTTGAATAACCTATTCAAATATAAATTTTGTGTCATGGTTTGAATAATTTAAATTGACTAAATAATTTAATACTTGTTTAATTCATTTAAATTTGATAAAATCATAACTTGCTCAATATAAAATATTTTTGAACATGCAAAATATGTTTTCAAACCATCAAAGTGTGAACTTTTCAAATGTGAGTTTGAAATTATGTTTTGAATAAATAAAATTCAAATAATATTCAAACTTGTTTTAAATTCAATTAAACCTTGTTTAATATTGTCTAAGTCATAATAAATTCATCCCAACTCCTATTCCAAAATTTGAAACATGTAATCAAATAAAATTTGATGTACCTTCCAAATATAAATTTTGTTTGCTGTTTTGAATAATTTAAATTGCTGAAAACAACTGTTTCTTATTTATTGCATTTAAAATTGCCAAAATCATAGTTTGCTCATTTTAAATCCAATTTCCACAAATGAAATATGTTTTCCATGCAAAATTAAACCACCTTTCCTTGAATAATTAAAATTGGTTAAATGATTTAAACCTTGTTTAAATCATTTAATATTGCTAAATTCATAACTTAATCAAAACAAATTCTTTTGGGACATATAAAATATGTTTTCAAACCATAAAAACATAACCTTGTCAAATATGAACCTCACTAAATGTTTTGAACAAATAAAAATTCAAATAAGTTCATGTTTGAATCAAATTCATTTAATTCTTGCTTAAACTTGTTTAATTCCTAAATAATTTAGTTGAAATCCTTTTTCAACAAGTGAAACATGTATTCCAACTAAAATCTTGTTTTCTTTTCAATTATGAAATTTGTTATCTATTTTGAACAATTTAAAGTGGTGAAAACAACAACTCTTTGAGTGACACCTTTAAGTAACCAAAATTTCTTAACTTGATAAATAAAATCCTAAACTTGGTAGACCTTATTTCCATTTGGTTCTATTGTTGTTATTTTGTTGTTTTCCTCATCCATGCATCATGCTAATTCACTTCCACATGATGATTAGTTGTAGAACAATTAATTCAACCATAATTCATGGGCTTTTCATATGCAATCCAATTGCATGTGGGTCCATTTAATCATGTTGTTATCTTGTCAACTAGGTTATTTCTATGCATCAATTAAATGGTCATGCATCATCCCATGTTTGTGCACTATACCCTGTTATTGATTGTCTACCTTTTATGCATTGTGTGTTTGCTTCTTCTCGGATAAACGACGACGTTGAGACCGACGATACTTACGACATCCCTTCTAAGGACTTAGCTCAGTACCAGGCTACTGGGTTTGCAGGCAAGTTATCACTCACATGAACCACTGTGTCCCTTTCAACATTGGTTACCGATACTTTCCGTTGTTCTTTTCTGCTAGCCTTAGTAGTAGTTGTTTCTGTTACGAACCTATCACATGAATCCTTTAAACCTGATAATGCCTCATCTCCCTTCCTACAACCCATTGTTTGAGCCAGTGTCTTACTAGCATGCTTAGGTTGTGTTGCTCGAGTCTGTTACCCGTTACTTTCTGTTACTATTCATATTATGTTCTGGGGGCTCGATGTTTAATCAATCAATCATGCTAATGATATTGTTAAATAATAATTTGATGATAAGGCACCGGTAGGAGGCCCAGGGTGGTTTTGAGGCCTGCTAGTGTCGACCCTAATAGGAAAAGGGTCTTGTCTACTGATCCATGATGAGCGCACTACCCGCATGTGGGAAGCGAGTATGGGCGCCCCCTCAATTTGATTCGATTCGCATCTCGTCCAAATCGCCACACGTAGTTCGGGCTTTCCATTTGCTGCATGCATGATCTTGCGAGCCCTTGGATCCCGGGTGGAACTTTTGTAGTCGGCATTTAGGGCGGCGTGGTCTTCTAGTGCTATGAGGGTCCCCTTTTCTTCGTGGGGCTCGATTAGCCGCGCACGCACAACACGTGGTGCTTTGGGCTTGATGCGAAGAAGAGTTGAGTTGTGTTGAGTGCCCCGCTTGGTGGGAGGGCCTTTCCATCTGGCGGGTTATTCATACGTGTACGGCCAAATTGGTGCAACCCTGCAGGGATAATCTTCTCGAGAAGCCGTGTTTTCCGCGGTTATGGATTACTTGGTGAAAGTACTGGCTAACAAGTACTCAGGACAACTTAAACCTAATGATTAACAACCTTACACCCAATGATTAACAACTTGACTAGTAATAGGCTTATTGACACAATAATATGAACCATCATTAACTCAACTGTGTGAGTTATCCTCGGATTGCCTCTTTGGATAAGGGGCGAGATCCAGGATGGGTTTGCTTGAAGTTATCTTTCAGTTGGTTACAATACTCGATCTTATCTTCTTTCTGTTAGCCGGAAGTGGTAGAATCTCTGTAGTTGGTTAGTGCAGCCAGTTGCAGCATCTTTTATATCCCCTTTCTTCCGTTGAACCCAAGGCATCTGTGCTTGGTGTTGACGGGCTACACTTTGGTGAAATGTGAGTCTTGCTTGCCAGTACGTTTATGTACTGACCCCTTTGGGGCTGTGGTTTCCGCAGACCGACGTTTCCGAGGATCTACATGGTGGCTACTACGTGGAGTATGACGAGACTGCTGACGAGTAGATAGCGGACCCGGGCAGGATCCGAGACTTCGTGGATGGGCTCCGTCTTTTCGTTTCCGGCCTCTTAGGCCTATTTGGATCTTGTCTGTACTCAGACCTTTTGAATGCTTCCGCTCTGATGTAATGATGATATGTTGGGACATGTGTCCTCTGAATGATTGTATTTGCTATCTCTGCTCTAATGAGAGCTATTTGCAACTTATTTCAATCTTTTGTGTCGTAGAGAACTGTTGTGATATCACTTGTTCCAATGCCGTTGACGTACCATGTGTGTATGTTTTGAAGTACGTCAACGGAAGTATCTGGATTTCTACGGGATAGTTTGCGCAGACGATGAATAGTAAGAGAATGGTTGTCACACGTTTACGTGTTGGCCTGCTCATATTGAGATGCGGGTGCCGGTATGCCCCGTAAGCCATTTATCTACTGTTTAACGGACTGTGAGTATCCCCTAGAAGTCCGGGTGCGACAAATGGTATCAGAGCCTGTCTGCCTGTAGGATCCCTTTTTACTGGTCGCAGTTGAGTCTAGAAACTATTTTGTAGCTATATAGAAAAAATGAAACGTGAGAGTAGGAATTCTGTTCTTTTTCTTCTTTCCCCACCCACCCTCCCTTTTCTGGTAAGGAAGTGTAACGTTGTTTTCCCTTCTCATCTAAACTTTCAAGTTAGGATTTCACGAATCCTGGTTTCTCTAGGATGGTTATATCTACTAGACCATAGGAATGGAGGTGGTTGTGACATGATTTATCATGTTGCCTACTCATGATTGAGAACGGAGGCGTGTAAGCCCCGGAAGCAGATCCTCTATTCCTTAAGCAGTAGATATTGATCCTTTAGAAGCCCGGATGGGTTTTTCCGTAGTACCTCAGGAGTGTTTTGTTCTCGTTTTCCCCGATGTTGATATCCTGTTCTTCTCAACATCCTTTTCGTCCGTTGAAATCTTGTTGTTGTTTTCCACATCAATTCTTCTATAGGCGTCTAATCAAAACTTCCCAAATATCAAGTCTATCTGGCCAGAAAGGTTGTTGTTGTTTCGAAAACAGGCTATGAGAGCTGGCATTCCTATCACCTGGGGTTGTTTCGAGGAAGCATTCCTGAAGCACCACATTCCAGATAGTCTATTCTCTGAATGAATCAAATTCTATCCAGCTATACACCCTCGATACAAAACCTCTCCCTTTACTTGAAAGTGTCCGGTGGTTTCTAAATTTCCTGACATCTTTCCAGAAGAGTTGCCAGGAATGCCTATCGTTTTGAACTTCCAGAAAAACTATCCAAGGTGCACGATGTGTTTCACGTGTCACAGCTCAAGAAGATCTTCCCAAGAAGTTTCCGGACCTTTTCTTTTCTCAGTAGGTATCTCGGGGCGCGATTCCTTCAAGGGGGGCGTTTTGTAACAGCCTAAGTATGAAAACCTACCACTTAGAATGTTTGATTTCCTGTCTGATTAAAGTATTGCATCATGGCATCATTTTACTCCCTTGTTTGCATTTGTTTACTATTTGTTTACACCTGTTTTTATTTGTTTTCACAATGAAACTCAAACAATTTCAAATGCTTTGTTTTCATACTTGCTCTGTTACAACCTTTTAAATACAAATCTCAAGTAAAAACAACCAATTGTTTTCATTTTATTCCATAAGGAATCAAGTAATAAAATGGTGCTTTTATTTCAATTAATTAATTCCCAATTGTTTCCAAATTCAAAGCAATCACTAAACAGCACCTCTTTTGAAATTATAAAAATCACCAAAACAAATCTACTCACTTGTTTTCCAATTAAAGTTGTTTGGGTCACCCTATTTAAAATTGTGGTTTCAATAATCATTTTTAATACTCAAATCATCCAAATATGAATTAATTTCAAACAGCACTCAATTGGAATTATGAAATTGCCCACAACAATCTAACCTTTTGTTCTAAGCTAAAATAGGGTTCACCCTATGGAAAGTTGGTTTCATTTATAAGCACCTAATAATCAATTTAACCCCAATTTGAATCAACTACAAACAGTATTTTAAAATTTGAACTTTTGGAAAATAAAAGTTAGCATTTTGTTTGCTATTAACCTAACTAACTTAACCTAAATTTTCTAACATTTTTACTAACTCAAAAACTTATCTTTTCCTTCCTTTTGGTTTTCTACAAAAAAATAATAATAAAACAAAACAAAAATGGAAAGAAAACACACGGCGCGCAGCAACTAACCTACCTACCTCGGCCCAGCCCAACTAAGCGCACGCATGGCCCGGTACCCCTTCAGAAGACGCCCCCGTCGTCTTCAGTTGTACGGCCGAGCATCCATGGATGCCACGGCAGCACAGTGACCACTCGACGGCGATCCGCCACCCCTAGACCCTATAAAGCAAGCCTAACCTCACCTGGCGCCGCCCTAGCCTGTCCACTCCATCCTCCCTCGGGATCCGCCGCCGCTTCCCTCTCCCTCGACACGATCTCGTCCTCTGAGTCTCTCTGCCACGGCCACCGTAGCTCATCTATGAATTACGGCCATGCCCCGTCGCTGCCGTGCTCGTCCATCCGCGCCAACCACGGGAACGAAACCACCGTCCCTTCCCCGCGCTGTTGGACACCGACGTCGATCTCAACACCGACGGGATCGCCGCCGCCGTCCGCGACGCCGTCGTCCACGCCGTCTGCCTCGGGCCTCCGCCACGACTCCACCGCGGTGAGCTCACTGTCTCCCTCCTCCTTTCCTCTCTGTGCGCAACCACCATGCACGTCACCACAGCATCCTCCCGCACCCATACTGCATCCACCACCACGGCACAGCCAAGGCACACCGCCGATGAGCACCGTCGTCTCTCTGTCGAACGCAGGTTTTGGTTCAGTTAAAGTTTCAGGAACTTGCACATCTAAACATTACCTTTGTTGCGCATCTGTATCTAACAAACGAACGCAAGCCACCGCAGTGGTAACTGACCCTGTGCACGAGCGAGAGATCCTGGGTTCGATCCCTCGGCTCCGCAAAAAAACCCCACTTTTTGCCGCAGCGCTGACAGGGCGGGCCCCCTGTCAGCCGCACACTGTCCACGCAAGCACAGCGAGGCCCTGGGCCCCCCTGGCAGTGTCTGGGGTAGCCCTGGGTGCGGTAACAATTGTTTTTCTGAATTTCTGTAATCAAAAACTAGTCCCTGTTTTTAACAGATTGGTCCCCTGTTTGAATTTGTTAATAACTTTTAAAATATGACTCCAAATAAAAAACTATAAATATGTTTGCTGCTCTAAATTTAATTGTCTATTCAAATAATCAAATTTTGTACTGTTTTGAATTTTCCAAATGCAACTTAAATTTGAATCCAAATAATTCAAATGCAAATTTCTAAAATCAATAACTAATTCATTATTAATCCAATAAATGCAAATAAAATATGATTTCTATACCATTTTGAATAACCTATTCAAATATAAATTTTGTGTCATGGTTTGAATAATTTAAATTGACTAAATAATTTAATACTTGTTTAATTCATTTAAATTTGATAAAATCATAACTTGCTCAATATAAAATATTTTTGAACATGCAAAATATGTTTTCAAACCATCAAAGTGTGAACTTTTCAAATGTGAGTTTGAAATTATGTTTTGAATAAATAAAATTCAAATAATATTCAAACTTGTTTTAAATTCAATTAAACCTTGTTTAATATTGTCTAAGTCATAATAAATTCATCCTAACTCCTATTCCAAAATTTGAAACATGTAATCCAACAAAATTTGATGTACCTTCCAAATATAAATTTTGTTTGCTGTTTTGAATAATTTAAATTGCTGAAAACAACTGTTTCTTATTTATTGCATTTAAAATTGCCAAAATCATAACTTGCTCATTTTAAATCCAATTTCCACAAATGAAATATGTTTTCCATGCAAAATTAAACCACCTTTCCAAATATAAACTTTGTTTCATGTTTTGAATAATTAAAATTGGTTAAATGATTTAAACCTTGTTTAAATCATTTAATATTGCTAAATTCATAACTTAATCAAAACAAATTCTTTTGGGACATATAAAATATGTTTTCAAACCATAAAAACATAACCTTGTCAAATATGAACCTCACTAAATGTTTTGAACAAATAAAAATTCAAATAAGTTCATGTTTGAATCAAATTCATTTAATTCTTGCTTAAACTTGTTTAATTCCTAAATAATTTAGTTGAAATCCTTTTTCAACAAGTGAAACATGTATTCCAACTAAAATCTTGTTTTCTTTTCAATTATGAACTTTGTTATCTATTTTGAACAATTTAAAGTGGTGAAAACAACAACTCTTTGAGTGACACCTTTAAGTAACCAAAATTTCTTAACTTGATAAATAAAATCCTAAACTTGGTAGACCTTATTTCCATTTGGTTCTATTGTTGTTATTTTGGTTTTTTCCTCATCCATGCATCATGCTAATTCACTTCCACATGATGATTAGTTGTAGAACAATTAATTCAACCATAATTCATGGGCATTTCATATGCAATCCAATTGCATGTGGGTCCATTTAATCATGTTGTTATCTTGTCAACTAGGTTATTTCTATGCATCAATTAAATGGTCATGCATCATCCCATGTTTGTGCACTATACCCTGTTATTGATTGTCTACCTTTTCTGCATTGTGTGTTTGCTTCTTCTCGGATAAACGACGACGTTGAGACCGACGATACTTACGACATCCCTTCTAAGGAGTTAGCTCAGTACCAGGCTACTGGGTTTGCAGGCAAGTTATCACTCACATGAACCACTGTGTCCCTTTCAACATTGGTTACCGATACTTTCCGTTGTTCTTTTCTGCTAGCCTTAGTAGTAGTTGTTTCTGTTACGAACCTATCACATGAATCCTTTAAACCTGATAATGCCTCATCTCCCTTCCTACAACCCATTGTTTGAGCCAGTGTCTTACTAGCATGCTTAGGTTGTTTTGCTCGAGTCTGTTACCCGTTACTTTCTGTTACTATTCATATTATGTTCTGGGGGCTCGATGTTTAATCAATCAATCATGCTAATGATATTGTTAAATAATAATTTGATGATAAGGCACCGGCAGGAGGCCCAGGGTGGTTTTGAGGCCTGCTAGTGTCGACCCTAATAGGAAAAGGGTCTTGTCTACTGATCCATGATGAGCGCACTACCCGCATGTGGGAAGCGAGTATGGGCGCCCCCCTCAATTTGATTCGATTCACATCTCGTCCAAATCGCCACACGTAGTTCGGGCTTTCCATTTGCTGCATGCATGATCTTGCGAGCCCTTGGATCCCGGGTGGAACTTTTGTAGTCGGCATTTAGGGCGGCGTGGTCTTCCAGTGCTATGAGGGTCCCCTTTTCTTCGTGGGGCTCGATTAGCCGCGCACGCACATCACGTGGTGCTTTGGGCTTGATGCGAAGAAGAGTTGAGTTGTGTTGAGTGCCTCGCTTGGTGGAAGGGTCTTTCCATCTGGCGGGTTATTCATACGTGTACGGCCAAATTGGTGCAACCCTGCAGGGATAATCTTCTCGAGAAGCCGTGTTTTCCGCGGTTATGGATTACTTGGTGAAAGTACTGGCTAACAAGTACTCAGGACAACTTAAACCTAATGATTAACAACCTTACACCCAATGATTAACAACTTGACTAGTAATAGGCTTATTGACACAATAATATGAACCATCATTAACTCAACTGTGTGAGTTATCCTCGGATTGCCTCTTTGGATAAGGGGCGAGATCCAGGATGGGTTTGCTTGAAGTTATCTTTCAGTTGGTTACAATACTCGATCTTATCTTCTTTCTGTTAGCCGGAAGTGGTAGAATCTCTGTAGTTGGTTAGTGCAGCCAGTTGCAGCATCTTTTATATCCCCTTTCTTCCGTTGAACCCAAGGCATCTGTGCTTGGTGTTGACGGGCTACTCTTTGGTGAAATGTGAGTCTTGCTTGCCAGTACGTTTATGTACTGACCCCTTTGGGGCTGTGGTTTCCGCATACTGACGTTTCCGAGGATCTACATGGTGGCTACTACGTGGAGTATGACGAGACTGCTGACGAGTAGATAGCGGACCCGGGCAGGATCCGAGACTTCGTGGATGGGCTCCGTCTTTTCGTTTCCGGCCTCTTAGGCCTATTTGGATCTTGTCTGTACTCAGACCTTTTGAATGCTTCCGCTCTGATGTAATGATGATATGTTGGGACATGTGTCCTCTGAATGATTGTATTTGCTATCTCTGCTCTAATGAGAGCTATTTGCAACTTATTTCAATCTTTTGTGTCGTAGAGAACTGTTGTGATATCACTTGTTCCAATGCCGTTGACGTACCATGTGTGTATGTTTTGAAGTACGTCAACGGAAGTATCTGGATTTCTACGGGATGGTTTGCGCAGACGATGAATAGTAAGAGAATGGTTGTCACACGTTTACGTGTTGGCCTGCTCATATTGAGATGCGGGTGCCGGTATGCCCCGTAAGCCATTTATCTACTGTTTAACGGACTGTGAGTATCCCCTAGAAGTCCGGGTGCGACAATGGTCGCTGACGTTCATGGAGCAGCAGCGCAGGAACAAGATGGGGCGCAGCAGCTGGTCGCCGATGTTGAAGGATCGGTGGCGCCGACACCGACGAGAGCTTGAGTTTATCTGTGTAGCGAGTGTGGCAAGGGTTTCCACTTTTGTCGGGCATATTTCGTCAACTTTTAGTCTTTGTAATTATAGTTGTGATCTTTGTATATTGCTAGTTAATCATCATATAATACACTTAATAATAGTTATATGACGTGTGTTTTAATTCAGTTTAAAGTAGCTAGTTAGTTTCCTAGCACACTAAAAAATCGCAGGGTGTCATGATTAACAATACCCTGGTGAGTGAGAATTACACGCTAGTGCTCGTTGATGGTGCAATAGTACACTCGTTGGGAGACCTCAAGTGTAAGGTATAAAGAGTATAGCAGCAAGTTTTCCCTTAGAAAGAAACCAATGTTGAATCGACCAGCAAGAGAAAAAAATCACTTCTGAAGGTTGTTGGCAGCTGATGTTGGCAGGGCGCACTAACGGTTCAGCAGCAACGTGGAATCTACACAACACAGTCAAGTTACTTTGCCCCAACGAAGCAGCTAGGTTGCCAATCTCACCGATTTTGCTGAAAACAAAGAATTAGACATATAGTGTGGAAAACAAGGTTTGTTTGCAGTGAATGAAAAGAGAACAATGATGGCAGCAAATGAAAGGAAAACAATAATTGCAGTAGAAAACAGCGGTTGTTGTGGTTTTATTATCAGTGTAAAAGAATGGGCTGGGGTCCACAGTTCACTAGTGGTGTATCCCCAAAATAAATAGATAACATGTTGGGTAAACAAATTACAGCTGGGCAATTGACAGATAAAGGCTGCACCGTAGTGTATATGCATGACATGGTTATTACTATGTGATTTATGCGGTCATTACAACATAATTGATAGACCGTTATCCAACTACATCTATGACTCATAATCCACCCTCGGAGCGTAATCCAATCAAACCTCGGTTATTAAGTTGCAAGCAACAGATAATTGCATTAAGTAAAGCGTGTAATGTAAACAATGTAAACTTTGTTGTTTTCTCCCTAATGGCAACATCATATCCCCCATCCGTTACGTTTTTGTCACTCGAGCATGGATAAAAGGGAGGCATGAACCCACTATCTAGCATAAATACCTCCTCTTGGAGTTACAAGCATCAACTTGGCCAAAGCATCTACTAGTAACGGAGAGCATGCAAGATCATAAATAACATAAACATGAAAGAACATGATAAATTGATAATCACTGGACATAACATTCAATATCCACCGGATCCCAGCAAATTCAACATGTAGCATTACAATAAGATGATCTTGATCATGTTAGGCAGTTCACAAGATCTAAACATGAGGCATACAGAGGAGAAGACAACCATCTAGCTACTGATATGGACCCGTAGTCCAAGGATGAACTACTCACGCATCACTCCGGAGGCAGGCATGGTGGTGTAGAGCCCTCCGGTGATAATTTCCCCTCCCGACAGCGTGCCGGGGAGAGCTTCAGAACCCTCCCGAACTAGGGTTAACGATAACGGAAGCTATGGAACTTTTGGTGGAAAAAGGCTCGAGTGTTTAGGGTTTTCCCGAGGAGGAGCTTATATAGGCAAAAGGGCAATGTCGGTGGGTGGCCAGGGGGGGCACACCACCTGGTGGCGTGGCCAGGGGCACCTCCCTATGGTGTGGGCCGTCCAGGGCCACCCTCAGGGTCTCCTCGGGACTCCATGTACATGACATAATTCTAAGGTCCTGGGTTTTTGTTTCATCCAATTCCGAGAATATTTCTAGAACGCCTTTTCTGAAACCAAAAACAGCAGAAAACAGGAACAAGCTCTGTGGCATCTTGTCAATAGGTTAGTCCCAGGAAATCCATAAAAATGACATAAAGTGTATAGAAAACATGTAGCAATTGGCATGAAAACAACATGGAACATCAGAAATTATAGATACGTTTAAGACGTATCACTCGTCGAAATACTACTGGCGTGGCCAAATACACGCTGGTAGGATGATTTAACACTGGCGTCACACCACTAGCGTGATGATTTGCCGCCAGTAGTAGCAAAAACCTCACGCCGGTGGTAAACCGTTTCCTTGTAGTGAAAGGGGAAAAACTTAAAAAAAATCTTATACAGTTAATTGTTTGTAATAAAATCATAGAATATTATGGTGAGAAGTTTCTCACATAAATATTCAGCGGCAATATTACTAAGTATAATAACAATTCAGTGGAATTTTATATAGATACAAACAATATTGTGACAAGTATTCACATATGTATTTGTGTTGGAATTACAAAATCTAATCTTTATTGATTTTAATTCAGATTATGATTTTAATACCGTATGTTGTATGAATATCAACATTAGAGTATTATGAGTGGACTCTACAGTACTTTACAATGGATAGTTGTAACTCGATGTTAGAATTTTTTATTAGAAGTTATTGGATAAAAGTCATTCGACTTAGTGAGGTTTCAAATGATGGTATGATAATTCATTCGAAGACGCTTGAATTATTAATGTTGTCATGGGACCAGGTTCACACAAATCCAATTCCTAATAAATCCAAACACATGTTTGTTACAAGTTGATAATATCAAAAGGCGAAAGAAAAAAGTCTAAGATACTACATGCATAGTGTGAGTAACACCAGAATTTCATAGGTGTTATGTCATCGTACTAACTATAGTATTAATTGACTCTAGTGCAAGTGAGAGACTGTTGGAGGTATGCCCTAGACACAATAATATTTGGTTATTATTATATCTCCTACTTCAGAATTAAGTTTATGTCAACATGCTACAACCGCTATAGCACTTGAAAAGTGAGTTTAAAAAACCCTTTGTGTGGGTGTGAAGATATAAACAAACAATAGTTCTTAATCTTGTCTTTAATATTGTCTCTAAGATTAGTTTATGGTTTGTGAGATGATCAAATTTTCCTGATCACGGACTTGGTTAAAAGTTTAGCAAAAACATAAGATTTTATTGTTAGAGTAACAATAGTACCAAACCGTCCCAAATGTATGTTGTTGCTAATCATGATGTATTTTAGCAAATACATATAAAGTTGACATTTACTATAATTTATATACTATGAGAATATCTAGTGACCGCATGATCGACAGTTATTGTCGGATATATACCGATTAGGGGTATAGAAGATGGTAGACAAAAGAGCTAGACTACCAGGGTGGCCTGCAAGGTAATGGGCTTAGGTCCATTGGGCGGCCCAGTAGTCCGACGCGCAGAAGCCGGATTCTAGAAGAACCCGGATCACGGCCCGCGTGATCTGGCTTGGAGGAGAAGACGGATTCCTTACTTTCCAAGTTACAAGTTAAACGTAGTCTTCTAGGTTTCTGGTTCTGTAAGCCCTAATCCGGCTATTATATAAAGCCGGACGGGAGATAGATTTCATAAGTTCCTTTAGTTCCAAGGTTCTAGGTTCAAGCTTAAGCCTTGCGCAACTCGCCGGGAAGTTCATCCTCGACGAGTAGCTGGATCTATTCCCTTACATTGTAACCTTATTATACGGGCTTTAGTCCCACATAGTGAGAAGTGCAGGAGTAGGTACGCCGTACTGTTGCGACGTACCGAACCTGGGTAAATCCCGTGTTCTGTGTTACTACGCTATCCCGTTACCCCACGTCTCTACCGTAGTCTCATGGCACCCCAGTCTATGAAAACTACTACGATGTCTCGACAGTTGGCGCCCACCGTGGGGCAAGCGACGTCTGGCGTGAAGTTCCGATCTGGGATATTAGGCGGAATCGGAAGATCGATCACTGTCGGAAGCTTGGAATTCGACGACGACGTTGGGCGCTTCCTCGACAACGGATCCTACATACCGGCGCAAAACCACCTGGTAAGTGCCTGCGTTTTACCGATTGGATCTGCTAACATCTTTATCGGATTAACCGCGGAAGCAATGGGGTTTTGCGGTGAAAGCAATTATTTCCCACCCGCCCTATACCCAGTCGAAGACGACTATGATGCCGGATTTTTCTCAGATCGCCGACAAAACAGTGATACGCACTTTATCGACATGGTGCAATCCGAGATCGCCGAAAACACGGATGACGGAAATCCCGTGCAAGAGGCAGACAACGATACACCCGTCACAGAGACGGAAGAACCAATACCCGTCACAGAGACGGAAGATCCGACATCCGTCAACCAGACGATGAACTCGGAAACAGAGTCCGTGCTTGCCGCCATTGAGGCGAGATTGGAGTCGGAAACCGGATCGGATAACTTCGAATCTGAAGACGAAGATGATGATGCCTTCGTAAGAAAAGTTAAGTCCTTTCAAGAGGGATTCCATGAAGTGCTAATGGCAAAACCAGCTGATACAACGGGTGCCGATAGCCAGGAAAGCCCTAAAACCCCTCCGCCAGCAGAGGAGAGGGAAGACGGAGAAACTTCTCCGATATTTCCTAATGTCAAGGAGATGACAGAGGATGAACCTGTCAAAAAACCTCCCTCTTCCAAGAAAAAGCACCGTGCTTCTAAAAAACTCCAGTACAAACTCCGGAAGAAAAAGTCAGCTGATCTCGCTGATGAAAACCTGGAAGTTGGAGATATTAGTGGCACAAAGCCTACGGAAAAGAAATGTAAGGAAATCACTGCTCCGCCAATGACAGAACTGGAAGAGCAAGAACTATTACAAACTCCAGTGGGACCCAATGAACCCCCTGAGATGCTGGAAGCCAGGAGACAAGCTTTCCAACGGCAACAGCAACAACTGCTTAGATCTCGGCAACATCTCCAACAAACCCATAATGACATCAAAATTATGAAGGAAGAAATTGAGGAGTACGAGAGAAAGCATAGATCTGCCTTAAAACCTACGAGGTTACCCGGAATTGCAAAACCGGAAGAACTGTCGCCGAAAGAAAGGTTCTATAACCCATCTTGGCAAAAGCAGTTAAACGGCAAAGATGCCAAGGGCGAACCAATATACAAAACCGCAGCTGAAAACGCGGAAGCAGCGTTCGCCATCCTGAACAATGATCTGTACTCTAACGGGGAAAAAATCCAAGGGGTGTATGCTTTCCTAGGAAAAGCATTACAGCAGCAACAGCGAGGACAAGAGCGATCAGGGAGGCTGCATGATAATTCCGCCCTCTGCAAAACTGTTACTTGCGCTGCTGGAGCACCTGGACCGGAAGAACCCGGAGATTCGGATAAAAAAGAGGATCCGAGAAAAGACAAGAGAAACCCCGACAACCGGGACGCAGCGTCTAGAACCGGACCTCATCTCCCGAAAGACGGATATAAACCACACGATCGGGAAGACAAACACCGGAATGACGGCAAAATAATGCCACCTCCGAGAAACCCAGCTGAAAAAGCTGGAAGATACGATACACCTCACAGGCGTGAAAGATCTCGGACACCGCCCAAAGATAAGGAAAGGTACAGGAGCAGGACTCCACCTAATCCCAGAGGGCGTGACAACGGAAGAGATAGAGATAACCTCGGAAAAACGCGTCCGCGCAACAATGGAAAAGAAAGGAGCAGATCCCCTTCTGTCCATTCAGCCGGGAGATATTCTGCACATATTGACAGAGCAGAAAAGGATGATCTATACTTTGGTCCTAAGTGTTTTACAGACAGGATCCGAAGGATAACCCTGCATTCTGGCTTCGCCAAAGTTGGTCCAACCTACCAAAAATATACCGGCAGTACAAACCCGGATACCTGGCTTTCAGATTATTACACAGCCGTCCAGATCAACAACGGGACAGACCTGGAAGCTGTCAAGTTTCTTCCCCTAATGTTGCTAGACGGAGCCAGAGATTGGATTAATGGTTTACCATCAAGAACTGTCGACAGTTGGGATGATATGGCGAGAGTATTTACTCAGCATTTTCGAGGAACATACAAACGCCCAAATAGCATCAACCAGCTGAACCGTTGCACCCAATTTGAAGACGAACCATACGTGGATTTCATCTCCAGATGGACTGCAATGAAGAATAGTTGCTCTGGAGTAACTGACGTACAAGCAATGCATGCTTTCGTCAATGGCCTAAAACCCGGACTTGTACCGTTCATGGTTGGTTCTAAAAAGCACAAAGATCTCGGATCTATGCTTACAACCGCTAATGAGCATGCTGCAGCCGAAGACGATATCAGAGCAAGAGGAGGCAATATTGAGTCACTGATACTGGCCAAGAAAACACCTCGTTCTGATAAAAAAGGAACCCCGGAGTCAACAACAAAGCCCAAGGAGGTTAACTTAGCCTTTGGAGGAGAAAAAGGGAACAAGTGGAAAGGCCGCAGTCCGGATCCCATCAATTACACTCCTGAAGAATGGGAGAGAATTAAGTCGGAACCCTACGTCCACCACTCTCAGTTTGGGAAACCAACCCACACGAACGCGCAATGCCGGCTAAACAAGCATATGAAAGGCAATGCAGGATCCGGAAATAAAGGGAAGGGTTCCAAGAGGAAACCTGCCAAACAAAAGCCAGAAGCTGAAAAAGAAGACAGTGAATCGGACACTGATGATAAAATCCAGGAACAACAGCGAAAAGGCGAACCTAAATTTCCGAGAGTTGACGGAGAAGCAATGCTAACTTTCCTAGCAACCCCGTCAGCAAAGGTGGCCAAAAGGACACTTCGAGAAATAAACGCGGTTGTTCCTGCAACCCCAAAATTCTTGAAGTATTCCAACACACCGATAATCTGGGATCAGTCTGATCATCCCGGAAATATCCCTGAACCCGGCACACAAGCTCTTGTTGTAAGCCCTATTGTTCAAAACACTAGGCTAAGAAGAGTGCTGATGGACGGAGGATCCAGCATCAATATAATGTACCTGGATACACTGAAGCACTTGAAGATATCCGAGTCCCAGCTCAATTACAGCGATATACGCTTCCATGGCATTGTTCCTGGCAGGCAAGCACGATCCCTAGGAGAAATTTCCCTAGATGTCACCTTCGGAGATAAAGATCACTTCCGGCAGGAAAAAGTATCCTTCGAAGTTGTGCCGTTCGAGAGCGTGTATCACGCAATACTCGGACGTCCGGCTTTCGCCAAGTTTATGGCAAGATCTTGCTACATCTACAACAAGCTGAAGATGCCAGGACCCAAAGGAGGAGTAATTACCATTGCCGGTGATTTCAAGCTGGCAAATGAGTTGGAGAAGCAAAACGCCCTTTGCGCTCAAAGAGTTATAGCTCAGGAAGAACTGAAGGAGTTAGCCAAGGAGGTATCGCCGAAAGAAATGCCGGCAGGAAAAGAAACTCGGAAGCCAACAGATAGCTTCAAGGCATCCGAGAATACAAGACAGGTAATCCTAGATCCCAAAGATCCGACAAAATTCGTCGTTGTAGGGACTGGGATGACCGACAAATAGGAAGGCGAGCTCATCAAGTTCCTCCGTGAGAACTGGGACATTTTTGCCTGGTGTCCAGCTGACATGCCAGGCGTACCCAGGGAACTTGCTGAGCACCAACTCAAGGTTATTCCCGGATCAAAACCCGTCAAACAAGGTCTCCGTCGATTTGACGGAAGAAGACGGAAGGCTATTGGCAAGGAAATTATCCGGCTTTTAGCAGCGGATTTCATCAAGGAGGTAATCCATACTGACTGGTCCGCAAATCCGGTATTAGTACCGAAGAAAGATACAACTGCCCTCAGAATGTGTATAGATTACACAGGATTGAACAAGTTATGTCCGAAAGATAGGTTTGCGCTACCGCGAATCGATCAAATAATAGACGCCACTGCAGGCTCTGAGCTTTTATGCTTTTTGGATGCATACTCCGGGTACCACCAAATACGCATGAAAAAGGAAGATCAAATCAAGACTTCTTTTATAACCCCGTACGGGACGTATTACTACGTAACCATGCCTTTTGGCCTGAAGAACGCAGGTGCAACCTACCAGCGTTGCATGCAACGTTGTTTGCATAGTCAAATTGGCAGAAACGTCCATGTTTACGTGGACGATATTGCTGTCGTAACCAAGGAAAAAGATACACTCCTTGAGGATTTGCGAGAAACCTTCGAAAATTTGCGCACTTACAAGATGAAGTTAAATCCATCTAAGTGCGTATTCGGGGTTCCCTCAGGAAAACTTCTGGGTTTCATCGTTTCTCATAGAGGAATAGAAGTTAACCAGGAAAGGATGAAAGCAATCTCGAACATCTCAGAACATACGTATGAAAAAGATGTCCCAGAATTGCCGGGTTCCGCCACAGCCATAAAAAGATTTCTTAGTTGGCTGGGGGCTAAAACCCTACCACTCTTCAAGCTGCTGAAAAATTTCGACAAGGTCAAGTGGATTGCGGAAGCCTGGGAACACCTAGCAAGTTATGTCCCCTTCTGTACTTAGTTCAAATCTATGTAAACATCTTTTGAGATCATGAAATAAAGTTGTCGGAATGCTGTCATCTATTTTTCTTATAAGTGCAAAGTATTTCCGCCTCATCTATTTCCCAATGATCTTACAAATTTCTCAATGTTAACCCGAATTGTGCTTGCGTACTCGGCGTTACATAACTGAATGATTTTTCAGCCTTTTAACGGCTAAAGGAAACTTGAATTGCCTGCGTGCCCAAGTTTCACTTAAAACTTTCCTTGTTTCTCTAAGTCTTTATCTGATCGTGCGTATGCTGGGTTACTGGAACTAGTTAGTAAAAATGCCTTTAGCATGATTCATGTTTTCGAGTTTCAAAACTGCTTGGTTCGTCCCCAGTTACTCGGCATAACGATTCATGATGCTATTTGAGCCATTTCAAACACTAAGGACAGTTAAAGCATATACACCAGAGAACTTAGAAGATAAAGGAATGGTAAAATACAAACAACTTGCAAAGTAATTTCATAGTTTAAACTGCAAAAGGCGGAATTTTCATTAATACATAAGAAGCATTACATTTTGGATTACAAATGAAAGAACAGTAATGCTCCTATTGTCTAAATTTTCTATCCAGGTTCCAGGTGACCCTTCAAGAATCCGACTCCTCCTCGCTGCTTTCTTCATCGGGAATTGGAGGAGCTTCTTCTTCTGGATAGTTGACGGCGACATTTACCATGGCGGCAATCTGGGTGGCGTGGCCCTTAACTTCACCAAAGATGGTGGATCGTTGCGCATCCGTGTATCCCTGAGGGACACCGGTGGCCACACGCCAGGATTTGGCACTAGGGTAGTGCATGCGCATAAGGCCTAAGGCCATGCGCGCACCACCCCGTGCAGCGGAGCGGAGAATAGACTCCTTGGACTCCGCCACCTCCATGATGATACCCGGAAGTTTTTCAACCTCCGAGCATTCCCCAGATTTTTCGGGAAGAAACTTGCCTACTAGCTGCGTTGCAGCAGTCTTCACCAAATTCCATGTTTCCCCGAAAGCTCGGATGCCTGCAGCCCGAGTGCCATCTGGGGTGTCTCCTGGTTGATCCAATAAAACATACAAAAGGGTTAAGGAGACAAACAGAGAAAACAAAACATGGAAAGATGAGGACAAGGGTAAGAAATTTACCGATGAGTTTATCGATCTCGGAAACTTCCTCCAGGCGAAGGTTCAGAGCTTCAGTCAAATCCTGAATGGTGGATTTGTCTTTCTCCGCCTGTTCGGAAGCCTTGGAGTTAGCCACTCCAAGGGCCAGGTTGCTGGCTTCCAGGTCTTGCTGAGCCTTCACAAGATTCTTGTGAAGCTCAATGTTCTCATTGCGGAGAATCTCGGCGTTGCCGGAATCTTCCGCTGCTTGTTTAGCTTCGGCTAAAGCAGCTGAAAAGCAAGGGAAAATCCGAGTTGATCAATTTCCTCGGGAAAAAACTTAGACAAAGTCTTAAATCGGAAATTTCAAAACGAAAAAGCTTACCTTTCGTTTCCGTCAAAGCGAGCTGAGATGATTCCAGCTCCGCCTCTCTCTCCTCAAGAATAGAAAGAAGACTTCGAACTTCTTTATTCTTGATAGTGAGCTTCCTGAAAACTTCAAGGTTTATGGCCTCGGAGGTTTGCTGAAACACAGCAAGGAAAAGTATGGTTAATAAAAAACATCAAAGCAAAAAAGCATGCATTTTGTTTAATGCTTGGGGGCTAGAGTTACATACCTGGCTCATGCGCTGCAAACCTGCTAAGTTTTCTCGGAATTCTTTCGCGTATTCCGCGAAGTGATTTTCGGCCGCGTTCAAGCCGTCATTTATAGCCTTAAAATCCTTGTCAAAGGTGGGGATTTCCTCGTCGAAAATCCGAGAAGATTTCCCCACCTCTGGAGCCGCCCTTTCCCTCGTGTCCGACTCGGACACAACGGGCTGGCTGGGCTCTGGGGGCTTGGTGGTGGTGGCGGCAGTAGGTTCTTCCGCCATTGTCTGCGGCGTGTCCGGGGCGACGGCGGGAGATGGTTGGCTGCCTCGGTTAGAAGAAGCTCTGAGTTTCTTCAACTTCCTCGGCTTCAAGTTGGAGGGGGGTAACCTAAAAACCAAAAACCCGGAAAAGGTTAAAACACCGAAGATGGACGAAAAAGATCCCATAAAAGAAAAAACCCAGAAGAAAATAACCTGGAAGTGGCGACGGGGATTCCGTCAAGGTCGATAATTTCATCGGAAGAAATTATCTTCTTGCGTTTGCGCCCACCAGTAGCGGCGGTGCGCAGCGCATCCAGCTCGGCCTCGGAGGCTAACTCCGAGTCTGGAAGATCCACAAGCTGTTGGAAAAAACCAATCAGATTCAAAAGGTAGATTATCCAGGAAGTAAGATTATACCCAAATAACGGAAAAATTACCTTAGGAGCGGGGTTGTCGGCCGTGTACATTGGCCGACTCTCCGTGTATTGATCGCGCGAAGCGACCAACTGATTGATGCGCCGCCTAAGCTCCTTTGCGGGCCAATCCTTGTCGGTTGTCCGCATTGGATCCTTGGCTCCTGTGTATTCACACAGGAGACGGCCTCCGTGGTTTGCTAACGGCTGAATTCGCCTATCCAGCCAGCAAAAGACCGTGTCCATACCGGTCAAAGGAGGTTTGGAGGAAGTGAGCTTGGCGATGCGCCTCTTGTTCCTTAGTAGATCTGGAGGCAGAACCTGGACGGCCTCTGTCACCCAGTTATCCTGGGGAACAGCGGCGGAGTTCACAAAAGGTGGAACCCCGACGGCCTTTTTAGGAAAAGGCACGTCGGGGTGATAGAAAAAAGAACCCGTCCAAAATTTGACGGATTCTGAGGTTTTGATTTTGGGGAACCAATCCTCTCGGAATCTCCGAAGAGTAAAGGAAATGGTCCCGCAATTTGGGAGCGCGCCCTCCGAAGAGTTACGCTTCACCCCAAAGCAATACAACCAAAAATCTAACCTAGGCTCTATTCCTAGGTAACCTTCGAACAAGGCCTGGAAGCCGGCCATGTACAGAATAGAGTTGGGAGGAAGGTTATGTGGTTGGATGTTGTAGTGTGACAGAACCTGGAGGAAGAAGGATGAAGGTGGCAATCCCATACCTCGTAGAAGGTGGGAGGCAAGAAGCACCCTTTCGCCCTCTTGTGGCAGGGGTTCAGTCTCCTCCTCCGGGAGCCGCCATTTCTTTTTCAGCACCAAGCCCTCCTTCTCCAGGTTGGGAAGGAGAGCCGGGGGAATACTGCAGGCACTCCAGTTGCCTGCAGTTTCCTCTTCCTCTTCCGCTCCGGCGGCGGCGGCGGCCTTCGCGGCGGCAAGCTTTTCGCCGAGTAGCTCGATTTTCTCCTCCGCCGTCTCCGGTGCGAACGGCGGGGATGTCGTGGTGCTTGAGCCCGCTACGTCCGCGGCGGCGGAAGCGTTTCCTCCGCCCGCCGCGGATGCCGTGGCTTTTTCCGGCCCGCCGCCGGCATGCTTGGGCGACCCCAGCTGTGGATCCAGGTCGCCCAAAAGCACGTCGATAGAGGCGCGAGCCGGAGAGGACGACGGAGAGGCCATCGTTTTCGGTGATGAGGGAGCGCTCCGGCATGCAAAGGGCTCGTCGGGGCAAGGATTCGTTCTAGCTCTCGTGCTCGCGTTTGCGTCAATGGCGTGGGCAGTGAGGGAGTGAGGAAAGATTTCCGGAGACGACGAGGACGGCTATTTATAGCCTAAAAACCTCTAGATACGCGCCAACGGCTCTTTTGACCGTTGGATATTCGACGCGTGTCGCTCGCCGGAAAATCCGGGAAACGGAACGACAGAGGAATGATGGCTATCTCCTCGTTTCTCGTGAGAATCTGTCAGAGATACGTTGCAGGGTTTCCCGCGTGAAACCAAGCGGCGCTTGCGTCAGCATGATTAAAGCGCTGATGTCACGTGTTCCTTTTCCGCGAAGGATCGCGAGAAGAAAAGCCGGATTTTCATAGTTCCGAGTTTTATGTTACCATCTCCTTCAAAAGGAAAGAAGAAAGAATCAAGACTGCTGAATCAAGTTTCCCGGACAAAATGTATTTGACGAAAGGCGGAGTTTCAGAGTTTTGATCCTTCCTGGGGGCTACTGTCGGATATATACCGATTAGGGGTATAGAAGATGGTAGACAAAAGAGCTAGACTACCAGGGTGGCCTGCAAGGTAATGGGCTTAGGTCCATTGGGCGGCCCAGTAGTCCGACGCGCAGAAGCCGGATTCTAGAAGAACCCGGATCACGGCCCGCGTGATCTGGCTTGGAGGAGAAGACGGATTCCTTACTTTCCAAGTTACAAGTTAAACGTAGTCTTCTAGGTTTCTGGTTCTGTAAGCCCTAATCCGGCTATTATATAAAGCCAGACGGGAGATATATTTCATAAGTTCCTTTAGTTCCAAGGTTCTAGGTTCAAGCTTAAGCCTTGCGCAACTCGCCGGGAAGTTCATCCTCGACGAGTAGCTGGATCTATTCCCTTACATTGTAACCTTATTATACGGGCTTTAGTCCCACATAGTGAGAAGTGCAGGAGTAGGTACGCCGTACTGTCGCGACGTACCGAACCTGGGTAAATCCCGTGTTCTGTGTTACTACGCTATCCCGTTACCCCACGTCTCTACCGTAGTCTCATGGCACCCCAGTCTATGAAAACTACTACGATGTCTCGACAGTTATACTTTGGGTATCATCAACCATCTTGCTGTAACTAGGGATCGTAACGATGATATCTAGGTATGACCTAGAAAGTGTAATGGAACTGAGATCGTTCAAAACTAGTACTTAACTCCTCTAGATAATAGAGAGATACACACTCTGGGCCATCTCAGTATCACCGATGACATATCGTCTAGCCATAAACGGTGCATTTATCACAAGGAAATGGGGGAAAAAGGATGAGAAAAGAGGACGATATCGGTAACGAGTTTTATGTGTTATGGTCAAAGAGTTTGATCATACCAGATCACATATTCTCACCTTGTGATATTTTTGGTATCGTTACGTTAAGGTAATAAGTGCAATGAGTAACTTATAAGGTTCCCTCGTTCTTTGGGAACACAGAAGAGCCATCATAGACGTCCATGGTCCCGCTGTTGGTTATTGTTCAGTAAGTTCCCGAACATGTATGTGTGTTATCGAGCCTTTACGGGTCACACGACTAAGCCATGCCAACCTTTAATTGACAGAATTAATATGTTTATATCGGTTTTATGAATGTTCAATGTCGTTACGATATCACAGAAACAAGTCAGGTGTCAATCGGAATGGTTTCGGGGAAGTTAGGCAGAATTTATATGAGAGGCAACGAAGGACATGAGATGTCCCGGGGTGTTAGAAATATGTTTCTAATATCGTTAGATAATATCGATGATTTTATATATTGGGGTCAAGTGGTTCCGGAGGAGTTTCAGGGACTTTCCATACAAGGGGGAGTACCGGAAGGGTGCAGATTTCCCCCTCATGGCCGAATCCTATTTTAGGGGGCTGCCAGGTGGGCCCCGGTGGCTTCATAGTTGATACTCATCGTTTCGGTATTTTTCTTGAATTTATTGGAGATAAAAAAAAAAGAAAATAAAAATGGAAAAAAAGGAAGGGGAGAGGTGGAGTTGGACTTCACCCCCACTCCGAGTTGGGCTAGGAGGCTTAGTGGGGCCACCTTTGATGGTGTGGCCACCACCTCCTAGCACAATTAGGACTCCTCCCTCCCTCTTGGAAAGTCACTCCCTCCCTCCCACTATATAAAACAACCCAAGCCTCAAAGCAAAACACGTAATTGGCTCTAAAGCCCCCCCCCCTCTCTCTCTAGTAGAATTAAAGGGTCTAATTAGACCTTCTAATCAGAGACCCTCTAGTTGAATTAGAAACTTTTCTAATTGAGTTTTGAGGTGTCTTGTACGACTACATCAAATCCGCTGCCCGGTGAGTCGTGATCCTGATCCTCGCATGTATGGGCATGACTCGTTATTTACATAATGATTTTGGCGGAATACGTAGGGCAATTTTTTTAATTCTGCAGTTAGACCAGCATGTTTTGGAGCACTTGAACATTTTTTACCCATGTTTTCGAACCTATGAACATTTTTCAATCATGAACACTTTTTAAAACTCCTTGAACATTTTATTTTGATCGGTGAACATTTACCGAATCCCATGAAACAATTGTGTTTGAACAAATGATTTTTTTAATTACGTGAATAGTTTTAACTTCAAAACATGAATATAGATATGTTTCTATATGTATGAACATTTTTTTTGTCAAACATGAACATTGTTTTCTAGGTTTTGTAGCTATTCTTAGTAGTAAATTGATTACATATGATTTATTTATTTATGGACTAACGACCAAATAAAAAGATAAAGCTATACATTTTTGAAGGCCAAAAAAGATGCGGCCCAGTACCTGTCCGCTGCGGGCGAGTCGTTCGTAGTGCTAGCTTGAAGCGATACACACTTACATAAGAAGCACCATTGGTTTAATCGTTTTATTTTATTCAGGTAAGGTCGTTTCATATATTGATGGGCCAAGAGGTCCAGAAACATAAGTTTACTCACGCAACATACTTGGGAGGCAGGCTCAATAAACGGGGCCACGCGACAAAACCAAAGCCCAAATGTTATTTTCTATTTTGACATTTTGTAAATAAGAAAAGAGATTATTGAATGCAAAATATCATTTATTTTTTAAAATCTTTAAATACCCACAATTTTAAAAAATATTCATCAGTGCAAAGTAAAATGTTCACTTATGTGAATAAAATGTCAAAGAGAAAAAATGGTGTTTTGGCAGATAAAATGGTAAAAAAATCCTGAAATATTTCTTGTTAGCGTCCCCGACATCCAAAGAAATGAATGTTACACAAGATCTTTTTCTCCATATTTGTTTGTCTCTTTAACTTTCTTTTTCCATATCTTCTCGAAACCTTAGTCGATCCTCACAAATTTCCATGCATGCCATTCAATTTTGTGCTGACTCGCTTGTGGCAAACGATCTTCCTACAAACCAATGCAACATGGGAATGATGACGATGTATGCCACTGCCACGAGGTTTTCTTGGAATACCTATTTTGGTCGATTTCATATTCATATTTTATTTCAAATTTTGTGAAGATGGTTGACCAGTGTCCGAGCTGAAATTTAAGTTGTAAAGGTAAAATTGTGTTGGACGCAGACTACAAAACATAAAAGGAGATCTTGAGCATAAAACCAAGTCATTAGGAAAAGAAGATGAAAATGGCACGAGATGATGAGAAATGTTGGTGTGTTTTACACCACCCACAAACAGAAGCTCCAAGATGTAGTGCCCTGCCATTCACTATTGGTCCATGTTTCTCTCTCTCTTCGGTATTGTGGCATGATGAAATTGAATCTTTTTCAGTATTGCCTCCAAATTGTTTTTTAAGTAAAAGGCGCTTGCGTTGCGTTATACAAACTTTTTTGATCAATGATGTTTCGTTACTTAAAATATTACACCCTGTTTCTGTATAACCAAGATGTACACAGTCGTAAAGTCTCACAGTAGAACTTGAAAGATAAAAAAGGCATTCGAGAATAGTTTTGTCCTGAACACTCAAATCCTCCAAACGTCTCATATTTGGCTGACAACCAACACGGACCGTCAGCCTGTGCAGTGCCTGTTTGCATGCGCCTTGTTTGGCAAGATTTAACGAACTAGCCTACTATCTGAAGCATAACTAACGATGCTCTTCTCCATGAATTAGATGGCATTGTATAACCAATGGGAGAATTAGATGAGCATCGTATAACCAATGGGAGACTAGTGAGCGGGGATTTCTTCCGGACACCAATCGCACTGCCCAATAAGGACCAGGTCATGAAGCCCATGGGAACACCGCCCAAACGAGGCCACATGCCCATCTCTAGCGCGAGCACGTGCGTGACGGACAGGTAGGACGCAGTAGCAGGAGGACGAGCACGTCGAGTGCTGGTCTGCAGAACTCGGGCCCAAACAGGCCAGCAGAGCAAAGCAATAGCCATACCTAGACCCGAGTATGGCCAGCATGCTCGCGTCCATCGCTGCTAGACCTCGGCCCGCCTGCCCAGATCCACATGAACGTTTGCGGCATCGTCGACATCGATGTGTCGTCGCCCACCTACCAACGCATCCTCGCATCCCCGTGCACGCCGACACACGCGACGGCCAGATCTGGTAAGCCGCAGCCGAGCCCCCGTCGCCAAACTCGCAACCACTTACCGCCGTTCAACCACGAGGACGCCGGTGAGAGCACCAGGACTGCCCAAGGCCACCATCACCGCGGGTGAGCCACCACCGTTGGCGCTGCTAGATTCGGGCCAGCCTGGCCCAGATACGGCCCGCCGCGAGCACAACCAACCTCATCGTGGAGCCTCCCTCCTCTGGACGCTGCATAGATGCATCACCGAGACGCCGAGGACGCACCGGCGACGCCCCGAAGACCACCGCCGCCTCGACAACGTGCCTGCCACAACCGCGGTCAACAAACCCAAGACCTAGATCCTATGCGATCAGAAGCCCCTCCGCCACCGCCATCGGTAACACTGGCATTCCCCGGTGACGTCCTCCGGCGGCGGCGGGAGGGTTCAAGACGCCACCTGTGTCGCCCTCGAGAGAGTGACACGGTGGCCGGGGGATGATGAGGCTCTGATACCATATGATGAGGTGTCATCCTCTTGGATGGTCCAGTCTTCATGAATGGACCGAGTGTGGACGATGAACACACGAAGAACTTGGAGGGATTGCGGAAACCAAATCGAACACACAAGAACCAAGACAACTAGCAAGCCCTACCGATTCGCTCTCCCTGCAACACACCCCGAGGGCAGACTCCAGATCTCACGAATCAAGTCAAACTTACTCTTAGTTGAAACCACTTCAACTTCCTGGTGGGTCCACCGAGCCAATAGAATCTTAAGTGTTAGTTTAGAAAGATTGGGAAGGCACTGCTAGAATTCTGAGCGGAAAAAGTCGCAATCTCAAGGTAGTCCTTGATACGATCCAATAGATTCATTAGAGGAGTAGCCTTGATACAATCCTAGATGATCATCATACGAGATTACGAGTAGCCTCACAAGAGGGGTAGGGGACAAAAACCCATAAATCTAAAATTCTTCTCTAGCCCTAGATTTGAGACCTGGGGGTCCCTTTTACAGCGCCAAGGACGAATGGGTAGGTGGAGGGCGAAGTTACAAGGACGAAGGCCCATTTTCTGCTCGCAGGCAAGGTGTCGGATGATCCGGCGTTTGAGTTGCCAGATCGTCTGGCGGCTGATGTTGGCGCTAGGTGGCTGGCATAGGGGAGCTGGAGTCCAGGCGTCGGATGGTCCATCCCTGGTCTTCGGACGGACTGGCATCCAGGGAGCCGGATGGTCCGGTGCTTCATCTTCTGGGCGGGTCTTCAGCCGCCGGATCGTCCAGCGGGCGGGCGCCGGATCGTCTGGTGCGCTTGCGCGTGTCGCACCCGATAGACGGCTCTCCGGTGCCGGTAGCTACTGGCAGTCATCCGACACACCGGATCGTCCGACCACCTGGCGTCGGATCGTACGACCACTTGGCGCTGGATGGACCGGCGCCTGGGAGTTGCGCCTAGCGTTGTTGGCTTCAGGCGGCGGACGGTCCGGCGGGTGGCGCCGGATCAGCCGGCGGCTCTAGACTCTGGGAACCTTCTCCTCTTCTTCTTATTATTCTTCTTCCTTCTCGGTATCTTGGCCATCTTCTTGATCATCCTTCACGCTAACTTGGGGCTCCATTGGGTATGAGTATGCATATGGTATTCACATTTGGTAGTGGACCATTCATCAAATGGTCACGATCATGCAAGAATAGGAGCGACTTCACCTTACGCCGAAATGCATTACGAGCTCTTGTCATATGGCCATTGGAAGTTGTGGGAGTTTTTGGTGGAATAGATCGGGTTGCATCATGTAAGGATGTAAACGATTAACCAGGCGGGGCCTACAGGAAGTAACACACCTAGAAACCTGTTGTGGTCTTCTATCTCTCACTCTCGCTCACGAACTTTAGAGTTTTAGAGAAGCAGACGACAAAGACAGATGATTTTGGTGCTGCGTGCAACCTGCAGCTTTTCTGATTTCTTCTCTTCCTTTTATTCAACAAGATAACGATCATGCAGCTTCACACGATGTCCACAACGAGGGTGCCATCCCACGCCCGGACTCTCGCGATGGCAATGCAAAGATCGGGTAAACATACCAAACCTATGACCGGCTACCTACACCATCAAACTTAGCGGAACCTAAACCCAACTACGCCACCCGAACCCGACAACTCGACACCTAGCTTGTTTCTGAACTTAACAACTATATTAACTGACAAACTCCCCGCAATCTAGATGTCCTTCACCTTGACAACGCCGATTCGGTGGCGCAGCTCCTGGAACTGCACACAACAAAGTGCCTTTGTCGTGATGTTGGAGATGTTGGAGAGCTGGTCCTCAGTGCGTACAAACTGAACGTTGATATCACCGTTCTCGACGCACTGACAGCTGAAGTGGAAGTGCGTTTGGATGTGTTTGCTCCAGTCATGGAAGACCGGGTTCTTCATCAGCGTGGCCGCTGATTTGTTGTCGACGCGTAGCTCCCGTACGCCGACGTGGTGGTCGATCAACTCGCCGTGGAGTCTCTCGAGCCACAGACCATGGCATGTGCCGCCAATGGCAGCCGCATACTCTGCTTCACAAGATGATAGGACGATGATCTTCTGCTTTGTTGATTGCCACAAGATGGGACACTTCCCGAAGAAGTACAACATGCCACTTTTCTCCTTCAATCATCCACGTCGCCAGCCATGTGAACGTTGGTGTAACCAGCCAGACTGGTTGCGGGATCCCGGCGCGCACAACAACACCCAAGATCCTTGGTCCCTAAGATGTACCGGAGAAGGTGTTCCACCGCCGCCGAGTACTCGCCAGTGGGTGCATCCATGTACCTGCTCAGGTATCCCACGGCAAAACATATGTCAGGGCGCGTGTGTACTAAGTAACGCAGGCCGCCCACCACGCTCTTGTACAGTGACATGTCCATGATGCTGACGTGATCACGTGCTCGTTGCAAGACCCCAAGCGGAAGGTATGATGTAGTCTAATGAAGAAGGTTACTTGCATCAACAACATCGTTTATCGATGTTGACCAAGCGTGGAACCTGCACACAAGCACAAACTCTCTCTTGCCCCAACTTTTCAAAAGGTTGTCAATCTTCCGGTCTTGCTAAAAACAGGAGAATTAAACATATAAAGTCTTGTAGAGAAATAAAAGTAAGAACGGAAAGCCGATAAAACAATGACTAAAAGTGCTTAAAAGAAGGTTTGCAATATGAGGAAAATAGGACCGGGGCCCATAAGTTCACTAGTGGTGTCTCTTAGAGAAAACAAACATGCTGGGTCAACAAATTACAAATGGACAATTGACAAATCATGAAAGTATAACAATATTATTATAACAAGATATAGTTCACGGGTTCTAACATTGTAGGCATTACGTCAAGGCATATGGACCGCTATCCAGCATGCATCCATATCTAAAAGTCCACCTCAAGAAAGCTATCCTGCAAATCACTTGATATTAAGGTGCATAAACGAAGTGATTGCTTTGTGTGCAACAGACAAATGCATTCAGAACAATATATAATGTAAGCAGTGGTTCCCATTTGTAGACAAGAGCACTGTTGTTTTCTCCCTAATGGCAACATAACATCCTCCCCCCGCACGTTTTTGTCACTCGAGCGCAGGCAAGAAGGAGGAATGAACCCACTATCTAGCATATAAACATTATCTAAAAGCATTGCAAGCTGAGATCAAAGTACTTTAACAAATGCATGATAAATATTGTTTCAACTAATGTATACTTAGCAACCATGTTGCAAATGAAAAGTAACACAAATAAAAGAAAGTGAAATGACACATTGAAAGCGATACGTTTGTTTCAATCATAAAGAAATACTAATAAAGTGATATCCAGCTAGTCCTTCGTGTGGTAGCAAAACATAAATGGCATGACACCTTCAAAGTTTAAATGGTGACTAGATACAAATAATTTGAGAGCAAGCAATACCACGATCATGAATCAATCAATAATAATTTTTGGGACTATGCACATTATACTCAGAATGACAACTATACTCTCTTAACTGGTGTGTAAAGTAAGAAGATGAAGACTCAACATAAAATTAAAGGAAAGGCCCTTAATAGAGGGAAGCGGGGATTACTCATGTGCTAGCGATTTTTATTTGATAAGCAGAGGTATTGAAAACAATTTTGAGAGAGGTGTATGTCTATGTCAACAAATGGTAATGAAAAGCTTATCATAATCCATGTCAAGCAAACTTTTTAGACTTTTGAGAGTGGTTTTCGTTAGATTTATTAGGTGGCACTTCCCCCACCTTTCTTTCACAAACCAGGGCTACCCGTGTCCACGGGTACCCACCAGTTTTCATCAAACCATGGGGAAGTGCCTTTTTATTATATTAATTGGCACCAGCTCTCTCCAAATTTAGATGAGCACAGATTCCATACTCATCGGGTGAAATAAGGAAGAAGAACTTTCCTTGACACAAACCATAATAAACTTTAAACTATTCCCTCATGAGCTAAAATAGGAACACAAAACATGTTAATAAATCGAAGGTTTTAAAGGTAGCACACGAAAAATTTACTTGGAGTGGCGGTTAAATACCACACATAGCTAGATATGGTGGACACATTTGGAAAACTTTGGTTTTGGCGAGTTGTATGCACGAGTAGAGCTCATACTCAGTACATGTATAGGCTAGCAAAAGACTAGGAGCGACCAATTAAGAAAGCAATAACGGTCATAACCATGCATAGCGACAAAACATCATTAATCAAAGCATGAAGTGATATTACAAGTCAACAAATAAATGATCATCAAGTCTAGAGGTGAATTTGTTTGTAGTCATAATATGGTGTGAGCATGCGCCAAGTCAATCCAGATAAAGCATTCAATGAAGAAATACCACAATCCCATGCTTCAATATGAGAAAACAACACATGATTAATTTCAATGGCACATTTAACACTCTGAGATATTTTAGACTAGTCATGATACATCATATACTACTAAGAACATAATTAAAATAACATCTAACATGACATTCCAAAGCATATGGCACAGTCAAAACAAGCTTCCTATTGCACCACTATATGCATGAAACAATTACTCTTCTCCAACACCAATCAACTTATTCGAAACAACTCTCTCAAAGAAAATAATCATCAAAGAACAGAGAGCTAATCATGCATAACTAAAGAAAACCAACAAGATCTAAACAAATTTTGAGTGAAAAACAAGAGCTAACCGCAGTACTAGCAAAAGCTGAACACTCACAAAACAATAAGAGTGAAAACTAGAGTGTTCTAGGAAATAAAAATGGAGTGTGTCTCTCCAAAAATAAAATTGCTAGGATCCAACCAAAACCTACAACAAAGAAAACAAAACAAAACTGAAAGAAAGATAAAATGACGCACCAAAAATAACACATATCATGTGAAGCAATAAAAATATAGTGTTTTGAAAGAAACCTGATATTCTTATTGATGAAGAGGATGCCTTTGGCATCCCCAAGCTTTGACGCTTTTTCTTCTTGAATATGTCTTGGGGTGACATGGGCATCCCCAATCTTGAGCGCTTGTCCATCGTTCATCTCATCACATCATACTTCTCTCCCTACACTTGAAAACTTCCTCCACCTCAAACTTCTCATAATTGTCATTAGCAACGTTAGTGTAATCAAAATAATAAATCCACTTGGTTTAATTTCAAAACAAGTATCACACTCCATTTAAAAAGTTAGCTACTATCACAACTTCTTTTAAAGCTTTTTGAAAGCGCAACTTCTCCTAAATCTTATTTTGAGTGTTTGTTAACAACACTAGTATATATATTAACGTGTGTTGATGATTCAGGGTCAATTGATAAAATTGCTAATGGTGGTGTGGTCTCAAAAAAAGTTCAAAGATAACTACATTTGCTGGAGGTGCTGGAATTTATTCCAGGCCGGAGTCTCCGGTCTCCTAGACAAGAGTCTCCATTGTCAAGTTTTTCCTGAGAAGAAGAAGACGTGTGCGAGTGGTGTCACCCACTGGACACACTCCGAAAAGAGTGCGGAGACTTCCCGGAGTCTCTGGTCCAGACCGGAGTCTCCGGGATGTAGGGGTCGGAGTCTCCAGACTCCTGGCAGCTCCACTGCGCTCGCTGCACCCTAGACGCCCTCTGCGCTCCGGTGCGAATAAATGACGGAAAGTTCGCGGAGTCTCCGGCCTGGCCGGAATCTCTGGCCCAGCAGACCGGAGTCTCCGGTCCTGAAGATTTTCCAGCGCCAAGTCAAGATGGTGTCACCCACTGCCATGGGTCCGGAGAGTGTCCAGAGTCTCCGGTCCAGTGCGTAGTCTCTGGCCCACCGAATCGAGTCCGGAATGTTTGGCAGGCCGGACTCTCCAGCCTTTACACCAGAGTCTCCGGTGTGACTTTCGCAGAAAGCCACCAAACGACTAGTTTTTGGGATTGGGGTATAAATACCTCCTCCCCCTCTTCTTCCTCCAGCTAGCTCATCTATAATTAAATGCCCCATTGACTGAGCTCACCCACCAAGCTAGATCTCCCAACCCCTCCATACAAACTTGTTGATCTTCGGCGGATTGAAGGAGAAGGCCCCAATCTACATCTTCACCAACTGGTTTTCCATTCCTCCTCATTTTCTTGAGGGGAACTAGTCTAGGGTTTCCTTGTGGAAAACCTAGACCTCATTGCTACTCTTGGTGGTTCTTGGGAGCCCCCAATTTGGTTGTTGGTGTGTGCCCCAAGCTTGTTGTAAAGGACCCGGTTCCTATTGTTCATAGTAGATGGGTGAGCCCCGTGCATTGTGTTCCTAAGAAGAGAGGAATGACTTTTGTGCCTAATGAAAAAATTGAGCTTATTCCTCAAAGAGTAGTAGTTGGTTATAGAATGTGCATTGACTTTAGGAAAGTTAACAATGTGACTAAGAAAGATCATTATCCTTTGCCTTTTATTGATCAAATGTTAGATAGGTTGTCTAAGAAAACTCATTTTTGCTTTCTTGATGGTTATTCTGGGTTTTCTCAAATTGTTGTTAGGAAGAAAGATCAAGAGAAAACAACATTTACTTGTCCTTATGGTACTTATGCTTATAGACGTATGCCTTTTGGTTTGTGTAATGCTCCTGCTACGTTTCAAAGATGCATATCTGCTATTTTTCATGGTTTTTGTGAAGAAATTTGGAAGTATTCATGAACAATTGCACAACCTTGATAAATTTTTGCAGAGATGTGAGGAAACTAATCTTGTTCTTAATTGGGAGAAATGCCACTTTATGGTGAATGAAGGAATTGTTCTTGGACATAAAATTTCTGAAAGAGGTATTGAAGTTGACAGATCTAAAGTGGAAACAATAGAGAAAATGCCCTTTCCCAAGGATGTTAAAGGTATTCATAGTGTTCTTGGTCATGCTGGTTTTTATAGGAGGTTTATTAAATATTTATCTAAAATATCAAAGCCTCTTACTAATCTTCTACAAAAAGATGTACCTTTTGTCTTTGATGATGATTGTAAGGAAGCTTTTGAAACTTTAAAGAAGGATTTAACTACTGCTCCTATTGTTCAACCAACTGATTGTAATTTACCTTTTGAAGTTATGTGTGATGCTAGTGTTTTTGCTGTAGGTGTTGTTCTTGGACGGCGAGTAGATAAGAAGTTGAATGTTATCCATTATACTAGTAAGACTCTTGATGCTGCTCAAAAGAATTATGCTACTACTGAAAAAGAGTTCTTAGCTGTAGTCTTTGCTTGTGATAAGTTTAGACCTTATATTGTTGATTCAAAGGTTATTATTCATACTGATCATGCTGCTATTATATACCTTATGGAAAATAAAGATGCTAAGCCTAGGTTTATTAGATGGGTGTTGCGTTTACAAGAGTTTTATTTGCATATTATGGATAGGAAAGGTGCTAAAAATCCTGTTGTTGATAACTTGTCTAGATTGGAAAACATTGCTTATGACCCTATTCCTGTTAATGATAGTTTCCAAACGAACAGTTGGCTGCAATAAAGGTAAACTCCCAGGATAGTCCATGGTATGCAGATTATGCTAAATTTATTGTTTCCAAGTATTTGCCTCCAACAATTACAGCCCAACAAAGAAGAAAATTCTTCTATGATTTGAGGCATTATGTTTGGGATGACCCACACTTATATAAAGAAGGAGTAGATGGTATTATGAGAAGATGTGTTCCAGATCATGAACAACGTGAAATATTGAGAAAGTGCCATGGTAGTGCTTATGGAGGACATCACACTGGAGATAGAACCGCACAGAAGGTTCTACAATCAGGTTTCTATTGGCCTACTCTCTTTAAAGATGCATGTAAATTTGTTTTATCTTGTGATGAATGCCAAAGAGTTGGTAATATTTCTAGACGTAATGAAATGCCTATGAGTTATTCTCTTGTCATTGAAACTTTTGATTGTTGGTGATTTGACTTTATGAGTCTCTTTCCTCCTTCGAATGATTACACTCACATTCTTGTTGCTGTTGATTATGTTACTAAATGGGTAGAAGCTATACCTACACAAAGTTTTGATGGTGAGACCTCTTTAAAAATGTTTAAAGATGTTATTTTCCCTAGGTTAGGTGTGCCTAGATATCTTATGACTGATGGAGGTTCTCATTATATTCATGGTGGTTTTAGAAAACCCTTGCTAAATATGATGTTAACCATAGAATTTCCTCAGCTTATCATCCTCAAACTAGTGGACAATTAGAATCATCAAATAGAGAAATTAAATCTATCTTGCAAAAGACTATTAATAAATCTAAGAAGAATTGGTCTGATAAGTTGAATGATGCTTTATGGGCTTATAGAATTGCTTATCAAAATCCTATGGGTATGTCTCCTTTTAAAATGGTTTATGGAAAAGCTTGTCACTTTCCTTTAGAATTAGAACACAAAGATTATTGGGCAGTGAAAGAACTTAACAAAGACTTTAAACTTGCTGGTAAGAAAAGAATTCTTGATCTGAGTTGTCTAGATGAATGGAGATGTGAAGCTTATGAAAATGCTAGACTCTTTAAAGAGAAAGTTAAACAATGGCATGATAGGAGAATTATTAAAAGAGAGTTTCATGTTGGTGAGAAAGTTCTATTGTATAGGTCTTGTCTCAGATTTTTTTGCAGGAAAATTACTCTCGAGATGGGAAGGCCCTAATGTTATTGAAGAAGTGTATCGTTCGGGTGCAATCAAAATTTCTTCCCTCAAAGATAACACTACACAAGTGGTAAATTGGCAAAGACTCAAAAATTATATTTCCAGGGATTCTTATGATGAAGACGTTGGTATTATTCAAGTATTGACCCCAGAGAAGTTCATTAGAGGGAAGATTCCAGAATCTGCTGAGTCTTTTTTCGAATAGGTAACAGTTCTGTTAAGAAAAAGTTTGCGGATTACTTTCCAAGTTATAAATTATTGATTTTTGTAAAATATGAAAAATATTGAGCCAAAGAAGGGTAGGAGACGATGCCCGAGGGCACCACACCATGCCTGGGCGCGGGCCCACCCTTGGCCACGCCTAGCTATGGTGTGGGCGCCCCGGAGCCCTTCTCCGACTCGTTTTCGACCTAGACTTTCCTTTCATTACGTATGTTTCTCGTATTTAACCCCCCGGGACCCCCCCCCCCCCCCGAGGTCTGTATATCGTTTTCTCGACGTGTTTCTGTTTCGACCTGTTTCTGCCAGATCTGTTTTTAGTTTTAGATGCACCATGGCCTCCGCCAAGAACGACAAGGGGAATGAGCCGATGGAAGATGATCTCCAAGGCCCTAAGCGCAAGAACATGGATCAGGGCGTCAAGAGAGAATAAAAAAGGCGTCATCAAGCGGTGATGGAAGTGTTTCTTCTTGTAGCATGCAGGGACCAAGACCATCAGTTTCGGGCCTCAGCCCCATCCCTGGATTAGAGGAAGGTCTTTCGTGTCGTAGATGAGTTCTGTGAATGATATCACACTTTAAGGACAGAGGTAGAGATTTTGCAAGAGGAGAACGACATATTTCGTGAGATGCTGGAGCGTTTCCATGCCTTGCTTGAGAAGAGTGCATAATCAACACCACCGAAGAATTAATTCGTCATTGGTATTGGCATCCCCTTGGCTTGTTTCAAGCTTGGGGGAGTGCCGCGGTATCACACCTTTATCTTTCACCTTTTGACCTTTTAGTAGAGTCATATCATGTAGAGAAAATATCATATAGGATATTTTGCGATGTGGAAGTATCACTCTTTAGTTGGTTATGGTTGTATCCTTTGGTTTGAGTTGTCGTAATGGAATATTAATGAGAAGTTTCACCATTTACTTTCTACACTTTATTTTAGTTTGCAATTTTTGTTATATGGTTGAACCTGTTATTAGTATTGGTATCAATATTGGAGCGTCAAGTTAATCTAGTTGGTTTTGGAAAACTTAGCATTGGTCAGTAGCAACAATACGCTGAGACTTAAGTAGAAAAGAGGGAGTTTCATATAGATATATTATTCCATGATCTTTCTTTCTTCTTAGATCATAAGCTTAGTATTCGCAAGTAAGATTGTTTCTACCTCCAAGGAAGATTGCATGATTGTTTTTTTCATATGTATATTTGTTTGTTTTCCCTCAACTCTTATGCTTGATACCCAACCTTGCTAGCCAAAAACCTGTACTGAGAGGGAATGCTTCTCGTGCATCCAAACCTTGAACCCCAAAACCTTGCCATTTGTGTCCACCATACCTACATATATGTGGTATTTAACCGCCACTCCAAGTAAATTGCTTGTGTGCTACCTTTAAAACCTTCAAAATTACACCTGCTTTGTGCCCCTGTTTTAGCTCATGAGGACGCAAATAGAGAATCTTCATCTCACTTGTTGATTGGACTTTACACACCTGGACTGGTGGCTTCATCCGCTTATCCAAATGATAGAAGAGCTGGCAGCGGGGTTTCCAGCCCCAAACATAATAATACAAATTATCTTCACTATTTTTTGCCCCTGATTTATCAGTCAAAGCATAATTGTGTAAACAAAAAAGAAAGAGGGATGACCTTCTATACTAGTTGCGTCCTTCAATGGGAGCCGTTCTTGTGAAGTCTAGTTGGCTTGTGACATACTGTATTTTCTGTTTGCCATTCGTTGACATAAACATACACCACTCTCAAAATTGTTTTCAATACCTCTGTTTCTCAAATGAAAAGCTCTGGCACATGAGTGATCCCTACTTCCCTCTACGAGGGGCCTATCTTTTACCTTTATGTTGAGTCAGTAAACCTACTCCTTTCTGTTTTAAGCAAGCATTTCAGTTGTTGTGAACCATCCGTCTATATATTGATTTACTAAATCATGCTCTTTATTCCTCCTTGCTTAGTACAAATGCTTTTATCTGTTTCAATACCACTTTGAAAGTTAGCAATGACTGCAAAGAGACTGTTATAATTGAGCATGATAAACTCTGCAATATAAGCTCTAGTATAAAGACTTTGATCGAAAGATAAGTACATTGTTAATTGTTCTCTGACCAAGAACGAAGTTTGCCTTCACCAATTATGATTTCCTTTTGCACCTTTATTGTGATCTCCTCTACTTGTTTCAAGTTTAATTATATGAGAGGAAGTTGCTGTCTAAAATGACTTGTGCTTTGATAGATGTGATGCTTCTTGTCCGTATTTGATTTATCGACACCTCACTCCATAAACATGTGGTCATGTTTACTGAGTTCAGTTTCGCTTGGGCAAAAGCGAGGTCTAAGCTTGGGGGGAGTTGATACGTCCATTTTGCATCACTATTTTATATTGTTATTTTCTGTTATTCATCGATATATTTCATGTTATGATGCATTACTTATGTTATTTCATATTATTTTTCATGTTTCATAATTTTTGGAGAATAAACACTAGGACAAGAAATCTGATGGAAAAAGCACCGTTGAGATACCCTATTTCAGATGATCAGAAGAAGAGGGGGATACCGGAGAAGTCTTAGAAGTCCCAAGGAGGAACCTAGCCAGGAGGATAGACAGGGGGCCACAGGGGGCCCACACCATGGGTTGGTGCGCCCACCCGGCCGCGCCGCCAGGTGGTGTGGCCACCCTAGCCCACCTCTGGTCCCCCTTTCGCGTACTTGACCCCGAGGGAACCCTAAGCCCCAGAAAATCATGGAAGAAATATTCTTTAGCGTTCCCACATTTAAATAATGTAAGAACCCTGTGTTATTGTGCTAGTCCCTGGATCAATTGCTAGCACCACAATTCAAAATGAAATGTCATGCAAATGCGTCAAAATCTATTACATCGCATGATCCAGTCTTTACACAATATGATTACAGCTTGCATAATCTCAGAAGACTAGCAGGAAACAGAAATACAGCGTAAAACATAGTACAACATTGAGCCTCGTCTTCTTCATGCGCCACAGGAAAAACATGTTGGTTGTAGACTTGAGATCCTGAACAAAACCTCACTCGTCTTCAAAATCATCTGCATGATGGGAATATGCAGCCAAAAGGGGATCAATACAATTTAATGTATTGGCAAGTAACACTATGGTGGATATAAATGGCGAGACTAATACTACATGCATATTTGGCTGAGTGGAGTTTTGGCTAAGTTTGCATAAAGCAAGTTTTCTCCTATCTCGTTTGTAAAACAAACTTTTCTTCTCAAAGGGTCGCAACATTAGATTGAAATACAAGCACCACAACTACTGTTCACATGGACACAATTTTACTTATTGAAAATGGTGTTGAGATTCTCCCGCCATTCCTTTTCCAGCTGCTCATAGTTGTCCATAACCGGGGACACGGCTAAGATCTTAGTTTCTAACTCTGCAGAGGTTGTGCACTTTCACCCTTTGTCTTCAATTAGGCCAACATCCTATACACCCGGAGTGCATCATGGAAAGGAGAGAATTGAGACGAGATCTTTCAGAACCAAGAATTCAACCCAGAAAGCAAAACAGAGCCTATAATTATGATACATCTTCATGTCAAGCATGGGCTGAACTCTCACAAGTTAGTTGATCAAGACAGAGCCCATATGTCAAAAGGTTGCACGAGAAGCTACTAGATTTAGAGGGACTTAGGAATCTCTTTGTTCCTGGGTAGCCATCCACAAGTGTACTTCTTTGGTGATAAACACCATTGATATGGCCCTAGGGAGCCACTCAACATAATCCAATCTTTCCACTTCCACCCAGGTGGTTCATTTATTAGTTATACTTAGAATTTTCCCTCATAAACTAGTAAAACAATTTGTAACATTGCATAGCACCTAGTAAGTTCTAAGGCTATAGAAATAACAAGGGTAAAAGAAATGGCTACACACTACTAGGATAATAGCATAGCATAATAAACTTAGTAACATTTCCTATCATGCATACTACTCAAAAACCAACTAATGCATATAGAAAATAATTGGTAGTTGATGGTGTGTTACTTTCCTTTGAAGCTGGTGAAGAACAATCACCTTCTCTTCACAAAATAGGACATTCTCTCCGTACAATCTAAACAACAATAAACAAGCAAACTCAAACAAAGAAAACAAAGTATAGCAATCAACAAACTTAGCACAACAATTTATTTTACCAATAGAATTATTGTGTTTGGGTTTAGTGTATAGTAAATGGCTAAGTATTGGTCAAGGATTGGGTTTGAAAAGTTCAAAGTTAATTGATCATACTTGTCAAGGAAGTTCCAAGAGTTTTTACTAAGTATTATCACATTTACTCTAACATGCACAAGGGAAAACATGTGATAATCACAAAAGAAACTAAGTCATTGTAGTTAGTGATTTCCATTTGTGACTGAGGGTTGGTCTTTGATCAAAGGTCTAGGTCTAAACTATTTGTCGTAGTCTAATCTTCTTTGGCTTCCTTGAGTTAGTTCTAATGTTTAAGTCTTTATGCCTTCAATGGCCTTGCTTGTAGTCCTCCTTATTGAGTGGATGAATCTAGGGACTTAGTCATATAGAATAAGAGAGGTAGATGGGATTGCTAAAGTTCCTTTAAAAATGACTTGTTAAATTCTTCATCTTCTTTTCTTCATCTCTAGGAGAGTATTCTTCTTGATTTGAAGTTGTCTTCTTGTTTAAGTCTTGGTCAAACTCTCATATCACTTGGAAAACAAATTCTAAGTCTTGGAAAAACAAATTCTAAGCTCCAAGTCTTCACATGGTTGATCTTCTTAAGGATGATCTTTAGGCTCCTTTGCAGCTCCCTCCTTGGTGGTGACTTCATTGAAATTTCCAACACTTGATGGTTTTTTATACAACCTAGGGGCTGGTCTTTATCTAACTTAGCCATAGCATAAGTTCTAAGGAAACAAAAAAGGAAGGGGACAAAAGACTTAGAGAAAAAGAGAGATGTGGTTGGTCTTCTTGAAGTTCCCCTTGATTTTCTTCTAAGTGCTTCTACTTCTTGGAGATGCTTATGAATTATGTTTTTCTTGGTTAAGTCCTTCATTGTTCTTCTTTCTCCATGTTGAAAATCTTCAAGTTGGCAATTGTAGCATCCTCCTTGCACTTCATAAATTTTCTTATCCCTTGGTGGTTTTTTAACTAAGAGGGCAATCTATAGCAAAACTACATGGACATGGTTTCAAGGCATCCAAGGGCTTAGGTTTTGTTCTCTCTGGTCTAGGGTTAGTACTTAGAGAAAAATTGCTCAAGAAAACATATTGAAATTATTTATAGAATTTAAACTAAGTAAAAAACACTCAAAAGGCCAATTAACTCTAAATTCAAATTTAATTAGTTCAAAAGTTATTTTGGTACATAGAACATGAAAGTATACATCCTAAGGTTTGCAGGGATGTCGCACCCTGATTTCTAGGGGATACTCACCGTACGAACTGGATAGCAGATGCTTGGATTATGGGGCATAACTGCTCCCACGTCCCAGCTTCCTGGTAGGCCTGCGCTTATGCGCGACAACACAAGCCCTGCTATTCCACCGTCGATGTAAACTATCCACTAGAGATCAAAGGCACTTCCGTCGACGTACTTCAAACCATACACACATGGTACGTCAACGGCGTTGAACAACTGATATCACAACAGATCTCTACGACACAAAAGATTGAAATAAGTTGCAAAGGGCTCTCATTAGAGCAGAGATAGCAAATACAATCATTCAGAGGGCACATGCCCCAACAATACATCATTACAATACAGCGGAAGCATTCAACATGTCTGGGTACAGACAAGAACCAAATAGGCCTAAGAGGCCGGAAGCAAACTGACGGAGCCCATCCACGAAGTCTCGGATCCTGCCCGGGTCCGCTATCTACTCGTCAGCAGTCTCGTCATGCTCCACGTAGTAGCCACCATGTAGATCCTCGGAAACGTAGGTCTGCGGAAACCACAGCCCCAAAGGGGTCAGTACATAAACGTACTGGCAAGCAAGACTCACAGTTCACCAAAGTGTAACCCGTCAACACCAAGCACAGATGCCTTGGGTTCAGCGGAAGAGAGGGGATATAAAAGATGCTGCAACTGGCTGCGCTAACCAACTACAGAGATTTCTACCACTTCCGGCTAACAGAAAGGGGATAAGATCGAGGATTGCAACCAACTGAAAGATAACTTCAAACAAACCCATCCTGGATCTCGCCCCTTATCCAAAGAAGCAATCCGAGGATAACTCACACAGTTGTATTAATGATGGTTCAGATTGTTGTGTCAATAATCCTATTACTAGTCAAGTTGTTAATCATTGGGTGAGATTGTGAATCATTAGTTTAAGTTGTCCTGAGTACTTGTTAGCCAGTACTTTCACCAAGTAATCCATAACCGCGGAAAACACGGCTTCTCGAGAAGATTATCCCTGCAGGGTTGCACCAATTTGGCCGTACACGCATGAATAACCCGCCAGATGGAAAGGCCCTTCCACCAAGCGGGGCACTCAACACAACTCAACTCTTCTTCGCATCAAGCCCAAAGCACCTTAGGCGCACGGCTAATCGAGCCCAGAAGAAAATGGACCCTCATAGCACTCTAAGAACGTGTCCTCCTATATGCCGACTACGAAAGTTCCACCCGGGATCCAAGGGCTCGCAAAATCATGCATGCAGCAAATGGAAAGCCCGAACTAAATGAGGCGATTTGGACGAGATGCGAATCGAATCAAATTGAGGGGGGCGCCCATACTCGCTTCCCACATGCGGTTAGTGCGCTCATCATGGATCAGTAGACAAGACCCTTTTCCTATTAGGGTCGACACTAGCAGGCCTCAAAACCACAAAGGGCCTCCTGCCGGTGCCTTATCATCAAGTTTATTAATTAACAATAACAGTAGCATGATTGATTGATTGATTAAACATCGAGCCCCCAGAACATAATGGAATAGTAACTGAGAGTAACGGGTAACAGACTCGAGCAAAGCAACCTAAGCATGCGAGTAAGACACGGGCTCAAACAATGGTTGTAGGAAGGGAGATGAGGCAATATCAGGGTTAAGGGATTCATGTGATAGGTTCGTAACAGAAACAACTACTGCTAAGGCTAGCAGAAAAGAACAACGGAAAGTATCGGTAACCAATGTTGAAAGGAACACAGTGGTTCATGTGAGTGATAACTTGCCTGCAAAACCCAGTAGCCTGGTACTGAGCTAACTCCTTAGAAGGGATGTCGTAAATATCGTCGGTCTCAACGTCGTCGTGTATCCGGGAAGAAGCAAACAACCATTGCAGAAAGATAAACAATCAATATAATGGCATAGGTGCACAAACATGGGGATGATGCATGTCATGTTAATAGATGCATCAAAATAAACTACTTGTCAAGATAACACAATTTAATTGGACCCATATGCAATTGGATTGCATATGGAAAAGATCCATTGAAATAAGTGGAAACAAATGATTTACAATTAATTATTATGTGAGAGTTGTTAGCATGATGCATGCATGATGATAACAACAAAATAACAGCAAATAACAATAATAGATGCAAGTGATAAAAGAGTAAAACAAGTTTGGAGAACATTGGTTAAGTTTGGAAAGTTTGGTTACTTAAACTTGCCACACAAGCAACTGTTGTTTTCAACAAGTTAAAGTGTTCAAAACAAATAACAAAGTTTATATTTGAAAAGAACATCAAATTTTAGTTGGATTACATGTTTCACTTGTTGCAAAAGGATTTCAAATGAATTATTTAGGAATTAAACAAGGTAAACAAGAATTAAATGAATTTAATTCAAACATGAACTTATTTGAATTTTTATTTGTTCAAAGCATTAAACCAATTTCATATTTGAAAAGTTTATACTTTTAGGGTTGGAAAACATATTTTATATGTTCCAAAAGAATTTGTTTTGATCAAGTTATGAAATTACCAATTTTAAATGAATTAAACAAGGTTTAAATTATTTAACCAATTTTAGTTATTCAAAACATGAAACAAATTTTATATTTGGAAAGGTGGTTTAATTTTGCATGGAAAACATATTTCATTTGTGGAAATTGGATTTAAAATGAGCAAGTTATTATTTTGGCAATTTTAAATGCAATAAACAAGAAACAGTTGTTTTCAGCAATTTAAATTATTCAAAACAGCAAACAAAATTTATATTTGGAAAGTACATTTAATTTGGTATTGAAAACATATTAAAAATGTTGAAATTGGAGTTAAAATGAATTATTTATGCATTTTAGAAGTTTAGGGTGCAATCTGCCATTTTAATTAATATCCAGGGATTTAGAAATTAATAGCAGGGACTTAGAATTAATTTGCAGGGGCTAGAAAGTAAACAACAGGGACCTACAGGTGATTACTGAGAAGTTTCTGTGCCCAGACATTGGAAAAATAAAAGTTTTGGTTAATGGTTGGGAGGGGGACTCGAACCCCCAACCTGCTGCTAGCACAAAGGGACTGCTACCAGTTGGGCTGGTGTGCTGATTCGTGACAGAAGGGGTCGCGTGGTGAGGATAAGGTGCAGAAACAAATACTGAAACAATTGGAAAAGAAACCAGGAAGAAAAGGGGTGGCCGGGATTCGAACCAGTGCGCTAGCGTTGCGCTGCACGGGATGGAACCAGTGCGCTCTCGTGTTTTTCGTGACAGAGAAGGGGATCGAGGGAGGATATGCTGTGGCTCGCGGACTGTTTTTCTGAATCTGAAATTTCCTGCGCTATTGAACCCGGAAGGAAACGATCCCTGCAGCTGGGCTGCTCGCCGTGGTTCATGGCCGCGGTGGCCGTGGGGCTGCTGCGAGGGGTGATGGGAGGCGAGTAGGAGAAGGGAGAGAGGGAACCGAGGCGGGGGCGGCCTCACCTTGGGCTCGACGCAGCAAGGAGGAGGCGGACGGGGCGGTGCAGGGGAGGTGCAGGCAGTGGAGAACGCCGGCGATGGAGGAGATGGCGCCGGCGACCCAGGCCTCCTCGGGCGGTGACGCCTACATCGAAGTTGGAGCGGGTGCGCAGCCGGTTCCATTCCCGGGGAAGGTTGCCTCCCGAGGTGATCATGGGGGATGGGAAGGTGGCGGCCATGGGGGCTCGGTGGTGGTGATCGTGGGTTCAGGGTTCAGAGAACACCGAACCAGCAGAGAGGGGAGGGAAGGTGGCGGCGATGGGATGGAGGGGCTCTAGGGTTTCTAGGGTTCGAGCAGAGGGGGAGGTGTGGTGATTTTAAGGAGGGTGAGACCTTGTACGGCAGCTCATCCATAGGGGGAGGGGGAGATCGTCTGGTGATGGATGTGTTCGTACAGAGGAGGGTGACGCCAGCGAGGAAGAAGGGGTATCGGGCTGGAAAAAGAAGTGGGCTGGGCTTAGGATAGATTAGTTAGCTGCTGCTCCTCCTTTTCTCTTTTGTTATTTTTGTTTCTTTTATTTTATTTTTTGTAGCAAACAAAATTGGAAGAAAAGGAGGCCTTTAGGGTTAGGAAAAATTCATAGAAAAATAGGGCGAACTTGTCATGTTAACTTCAAACAGCTAACCAATTTGGATTTCAAAAATGTTTTTTGGTGCTGTTTGGAATAAACCAAAATTAGATTATTTTGAAGATTTGAAATGATTAATGAAATCAACCTTTTAATAAAGTGACCCAAAAGAATTAATTAGAAAACAAGGGATGAGAGAAAGTTTTGCTTATTATTTTTTATAGTTTCAAATTGGTTTTGTTTGAAAACTATTTGTTTTGAATTGGAATATTTGGTTCATTAATATAGAAACAACAATTTAATAGGGTGAACCCTGTTATTAGTTGGATTAGACACATTGGAAAGGTTTGATATTTGATAATTTCCAACTGAGGTGTTGATGATGATTTTGCTTTGAATTTGAAAACCAATTTGGAAAGGCTTAGTGGAATTTATAACACCATTTTATTAGTTGAACATTATGGGATAATTGGAAACAATTAAGGTTTTTATTTGGAAACAACTATTTGGATGTTGGTTTGGGATTTCAAATGGAAAACAAATTGAATTTGAAAAGGGTTTGATTATTGGATGCATTTTTATAGAAATGAAACAATAGTTTGGAATCACACTTTAATGGAAACAAATAATTGTTTTATTTTGAAATATCATTTTAGAAATTGTAACATCACAAGGATGAAACAAAAGGTTTGAATTTTGGTTTGAAATTCAAATGGAAAACAAAGGAAAACAAATGAAAACAGTTGGAAAACAACTGAAAACAGAGAAAAACAAATGGAAAACAAACAAAACAAATGCAACCAACATGATGCCATGATGCAAAACATAAAATAACAGAGAGCAAACATTCTAAAGGCTATTTTTCAGACTTGGGATGTTACAAAACGCCCCCCCTTGAAGGAATCGCGCCCCGAGATTCCTACTGAGAAAAGAAAAAGGTCCGGAAACTTCTTGGGGAGATCCTCTTGAACTGTGACACGTGAAACACATCGTGCACCTTAGATAGACGTCAGGGAATTTGCAAACCACCGGAACATTTCAAGTAAAGGGGAGAGATTTTGCACCAAGGGTGTATAGCTGGATAGAACTTGATTCATTTGGAGAATAGACTATCTGTAATAAGGGTGGAACAGAGTTATTGACATCAATGCAACACCAAGAATAACATCAATGTCAGAATCATCAACATGAGAGTAACGAGGAATATGTGGCCTCTCATTAGAATTGGATTGTTCTTACTTATCTTGGAAGTCAACATTTGAGATCCCGGGGAGTGAACAGAGTTTTGATTGCTTAGTGGAACCAGAATTGGGTTGTATGTTGTGTAAAAGATTGTTGACACAAAGGAATGTGATGCTCCGGTATCAAATAACACTTTAACTGGATAAGAGTTTACGAGGAAGTTTTGATTAGACGCCGGTAGAAGAATTGAATTGGAAAACAACAACAAGATTTCAACGGACGAAAAGGATGTTGAGAAGAACAGGATAACAACATCGGGGAAAACGAGAACAAAACTCCTGAGGTACTACGGAAAACCCATCCGGGCTTCTAAAGGATCAATATCTACTGCTTAAGGAATAGAGGATTTGCTTCCGGGGCTTACACGCCTCCGTTCTCAATCATGAGTAGGCAACATGATAAATCATGTCACAACCACCTCCATTCCTATGGTCTAGTAGATATAACCATCCTAGAGAAACCAGAATTCGTGAAATCCTAACTTGAAAGTTCAGATGAGAAGGGAAAACAACGTTACACTTCCTTACCAGAAAAAGGGAGGGTGGGTGGGGAAAGAAGAAAAAGAACAGAATTCCTACTCTCACGTTTCATTTTTCCTATATAGCTACAAAATAGTTTCTAGACTCAAACTGCGACCAGTAAAAAGGGATCCTACAGGCAGACAGGCTCTGATACCATTTGTCGCACCCTGATTTCTAGGGGATACTCACCGTACGAACTGGATAGCAGATGCTTGGATTATGGGGCATAACTGCTCCCACGTCCCAGCTTCCTGGTAGGCCTACGCTTATGCGCGACAACACAAGCCCTGCTATTCCACCGTCGATGTAAACTATCCACTAGAGATCAAAGGCACTTCCGTCGACGTACTTCAAACCATACACACATGGTACGTCAACGGCGTTGAACAACTGATATCACAACAGATCTCTACGACACAAAAGATTGAAATAAGTTGCAAAGGGCTCTCATTAGAGCAGAGATAGCAAATACAATCATTCAGAGGGAACATGCCCCAACAATACATCATTACAATACAGCGGAAGCATTCAACATGTCTGGGTACAGACAAGAACCAAATAGGCCTAAGAGGCCGGAAGCAAACTGACGGAGCCCATCCACGAAGTCTCGGATCCTGCCCGGGTCCGCTATCTACTCGTCAGCAGTCTCGTCATGCTCCACGTAGTAGCCACCATGTAGATCCTCGGAAACGTAGGTCTGCGGAAACCACAGCCCCAAAGGGGTCAGTACATAAACGTACTGGCAAGCAAGACTCACAGTTCACCAAAGTGTAACCCGTCAACACCAAGCACAGATGCCTTGGGTTCAGCGGAAGAGAGGGGATATAAAAGATGCTGCAACTGGCTGCGCTAACCAACTACAGAGATTTCTACCACTTCCGGCTAACAGAAAGGGGATAAGATCGAGGATTGCAACCAACTGAAAGATAACTTCAAACAAACCCATCCTGGATCTCGCCCCTTATCCAAAGAAGCAATCCGAGGATAACTCACACAGTTGTATTAATGATGGTTCAGATTGTTGTGTCAATAATCCTATTACTAGTCAAGTTGTTAATCATTGGGTGAGATTGTGAATCATTAGTTTAAGTTGTCCTGAGTACTTGTTAGCCAGTACTTTCACCAAGTAATCCATAACCGCGGAAAACACGGCTTCTCGAGAAGATTATCCCTGCAGGGTTGCACCAATTTGGCCGTACACGCATGAATAACCCGCCAGATGGAAAGGCCCTTCCACCAAGCGGGGCACTCAACACAACTCAACTCTTCTTCGCATCAAGCCCAAAGCACCTTAGGCGCACGGCTAATCGAGCCCAGAAGAAAATGGACCCTCATAGCACTCTAAGAACGTGTCCTCCTATATGCCGACTACGAAAGTTCCACCCGGGATCCAAGGGCTCGCAAAATCATGCATGCAGCAAATGGAAAGCCCGAACTAAATGAGGCGATTTGGACGAGATGCGAATCGAATCAAATTGAGGGGGGCGCCCATACTCGCTTCCCACATGCGGTTAGTGCGCTCATCATGGATCAGTAGACAAGACCCTTTTCCTATTAGGGTCGACACTAGCAGGCCTCAAAACCACAAAGGGCCTCCTGCCGGTGCCTTATCATCAAGTTTATTAATTAACAATAACAGTAGCATGATTGATTGATTGATTAAACATCGAGCCCCCAGAACATAATGGAATAGTAACTGAGAGTAACGGGTAACAGACTCGAGCAAAGCAACCTAAGCATGCGAGTAAGACACGGGCTCAAACAATGGTTGTAGGAAGGGAGATGAGGCAATATCAGGGTTAAGGGATTCATGTGATAGGTTCGTAACAGAAACAACTACTGCTAAGGCTAGCAGAAAAGAACAACGGAAAGTATCGGTAACCAATGTTGAAAGGAACACAGTGGTTCATGTGAGTGATAACTTGCCTGCAAAACCCAGTAGCCTGGTACTGAGCTAACTCCTTAGAAGGGATGTCGTAAATATCGTCGGTCTCAACGTCGTCGTGTATCCGGGAAGAAGCAAACAACCATTGCAAAAAGATAAACAATCAATATAATGGCATAGGTGCACAAACATGGGGATGATGCATGTCATGTTAATAGATGCATCAAAATAAACTACTTGTCAAGATAACACAATTTAATTGGACCCATATGCAATTGGATTGCATATGGAAAAGATCCATTGAAATAAGTGGAAACAAATGATTTACAATTAATTATTATGTGAGAGTTGTTAGCATGATGCATGCATGATGATAACAACAAAATAACAGCAAATAACAATAATAGATGCAAGTGATAAAAGAGTAAAACAAGTTTGGAGAACATTGGTTAAGTTTGGAAAGTTTGGTTACTTAAACTTGCCGCACAAGCAACTGTTGTTTTCAACAAGTTAAAGTGTTCAAAACAAATAACAAAGTTTATATTTGAAAAGAACATCAAATTTTAGTTGGATTACATGTTTCACTTGTTGCAAAAGGATTTCAAATGAATTATTTAGGAATTAAACAAGGTAAACAAGAATTAAATGAATTTAATTCAAACATGAACTTATTTGAATTTTTATTTGTTCAAAGCATTAAACCAATTTCATATTTGAAAAGTTTATACTTTTAGGGTTGGAAAACATATTTTATATGTTCCAAAAGAATTTGTTTTGATCAAGTTATGAAATTACCAATTTTAAATGAATTAAACAAGGTTTAAATTATTTAACCAATTTTAGTTATTCAAAACATGAAACAAATTTTATATTTGGAAAGGTGGTTTAATTTTGCATGGAAAACATATTTCATTTGTGGAAATTGGATTTAAAATGAGCAAGTTATTATTTTGGCAATTTTAAATGCAATAAACAAGAAACAGTTGTTTTCAGCAATTTAAATTATTCAAAACAGCAAACAAAATTTATATTTGGAAAGTACATTTAATTTGGTATTGAAAACATATTAAAAATGTTGAAATTGGAGTTAAAATGAATTATTTATGCATTTTAGAAGTTTAGGGTGCAATCTGCCATTTTAATTAATATCCAGGGATTTAGAAATTAATAGCAGGGACTTAGAATTAATTTGCAGGGGCTAGAAAGTAAACAACAGGGACCTACAGGTGATTACTGAGAAGTTTCTGTGCCCAGACATTGGAAAAATAAAAGTTTTGGTTAATGGTTGGGAGGGGGACTCGAACCCCCAACCTGCTGCTAGCACAAAGGGACTGCTACCAGTTGGGCTGGTGTGCTGATTCGTGACAGAAGGGGTCGCGTGGTGAGGATAAGGTGCAGAAACAAATACTGAAACAATTGGAAAAGAAACCAGGAAGAAAAGGGGTGGCCGGGATTCGAACCAGTGCGCTAGCGTTGCGCTGCACGGGATGGAACCAGTGCGCTCTCGTGTTTTTCGTGACAGAGAAGGGGATCGAGGGAGGATATGCTGTGGCTCGCGGACTGTTTTTCTGAATCTGAAATTTCCTGCGCTATTGAACCCGGAAGGAAACGATCCCTGCAGCTGGGCTGCTCGCCGTGGTTCATGGCCGCGGTGGCCGTGGGGCTGCTGCGAGGGGTGATGGGAGGCGAGTAGGAGAAGGGAGAGAGGGAACCGAGGCGGGGGCGGCCTCACCTTGGGCTCGACGCAGCAAGGAGGAGGCGGACGGGGCGGTGCAGGGGAGGTGCAGGCAGTGGAGAACGCCGGCGATGGAGGAGATGGCGCCGGCGACCCAGGCCTCCTCGGGCGGTGACGCCTACATCGAAGTTGGAGCGGGTGCGCAGCCGGTTCCATTCCCGGGGAAGGTTGCCTCCCGAGGTGATCATGGGGGATGGGAAGGTGGCGGCCATGGGGGCTCGGTGGTGGTGATCGTGGGTTCAGGGTTCAGAGAACACCGAACCAGCAGAGAGGGGAGGGAAGGTGGCGGCGATGGGATGGAGGGGCTCTAGGGTTTCTAGGGTTCGAGCAGAGGGGGAGGTGTGGTGATTTTAAGGAGGGTGAGACCTTGTACGGCAGCTCATCCAGAGGGGGAGGGGGAGATCGTCTGGTGATGGATGTGTTCGTACAGAGGAGGGTGACGCCAGCGAGGAAGAAGGGGTATCGGGCTGGAAAAAGAAGTGGGCTGGGCTTAGGATAGATTAGTTAGCTGCTGCTCCTCCTTTTCTCTTTTGTTATTTTTGTTTCTTTTATTTTATTTTTTGTAGCAAACAAAATTGGAAGAAAAGGAGGCCTTTAGGGTTAGGAAAAATTCATAGAAAAATAGGGCGAACTTGTCATGTTAACTTCAAACAGCTAACCAATTTGGATTTCAAAAATGTTTTTTGGTGCTGTTTGGAATAAACCAAAATTAGATTATTTTGAAGATTTGAAATGATTAATGAAATCAACCTTTTAATAAAGTGACCCAAAAGAATTAATTAGAAAACAAGGGATGAGAGAAAGTTTTGCTTATTATTTTTTATAGTTTCAAATTGGTTTTGTTTGAAAACTATTTGTTTTGAATTGGAATATTTGGTTCATTAATATAGAAACAACAATTTAATAGGGTGAACCCTGTTATTAGTTGGATTAGACACATTGGAAAGGTTTGATATTTGATAATTTCCAACTGAGGTGTTGATGATGATTTTGCTTTGAATTTGAAAACCAATTTGGAAAGGCTTAGTGGAATTTATAACACCATTTTATTAGTTGAACATTATGGGATAATTGGAAACAATTAAGGTTTTTATTTGGAAACAACTATTTGGATGTTGGTTTGGGATTTCAAATGGAAAACAAATTGAATTTGAAAAGGGTTTGATTATTGGATGCATTTTTATAGAAATGAAACAATAGTTTGGAATCACACTTTAATGGAAACAAATAATTGTTTTATTTTGAAATATCATTTTAGAAATTGTAACATCACAAGGATGAAACAAAAGGTTTGAATTTTGGTTTGAAATTCAAATAGAAAACAAAGGAAAACAAATGAAAACAGTTGGAAAACAACTGAAAACAGAGAAAAACAAATGGAAAACAAACAAAACAAATGCAACCAACATGATGCCATGATGCAAAACATAAAATAACAGAGAGCAAACATTCTAAAGGCTATTTTTAAGACTTGGGATGTTACAAGGGATATTTTATTTGCAATGTTTAGATTTACAGAATTTAAACTATGCCAAAAATCACCAAACAATCATATTTAAATTTGAATCAATTAACTTTGTCAGATTTAAATTTTAACAGTTCCAAAAGATTCTACATGTTGTGCTGATTTCAAAAATCCTAAGTTTGCTCAATTTGGATCTATGGTTGAAAAGTTATGACGATTCTAAGTTTAGAGGACTTTTCTGCAAAACTGCCAAATAAATCGAGTGGATAATGCTGGGCTGACGTGGCGCTGACTGGGCATTGACTCGGCGCTGATTGGATCCGACGTGGCCGCTGACTGGGTTAAGTCGAACAGATCTGGACCATAGGATCCAGATCCAAAGGACAAGGGGACGTACCTCTTCGTGTTTTAATCGTGGCCGCTCGTGTGTGATCCAACGGTGCTGGGCGAGGATAGGGTTCACCGTCCGTTTCCGGTCGCCGGAGTTGGAGGAGATGGCGACAGTGATCCCTGTCGTGGACGGCGAGGTCACTCCGGTGCTTCTCCGACGATTCCGGGGACGGCGGCGGTCGTAGCGCGTCGCGGGGTTTCTCCTCGTTTCCTCGGCTTCTCCTCTCGAAGCGGGGAAAGAGTGTTGTGGGAGCTCCTGAGGCTCTCAATAATGGCGGCGGCGGCGGAAGTTTCCGATCTCGCCGAGCTCGATTGTGGAGGCGACAAAGGCTAGGGTTAGGGTTTCGAGGTGCGGCTCGGGCGTAGACGTCGAGGGGAGGTGAGTATTTATATGGGAGGGGGTGTTACTTGGGAGAGGGGAAGGGGTCGCGTACGTCCATGTCGGAGCGGCGGCGCTGTGTAGTCCAGGGCGGATCCGTCTCCGCGGGGAAGATGACAGGTGGGTATGCGCTCCCTTTTTTCTTTTCTTTTTGTCGGAGAACGGCCAACGAACCTGCTGTTGCTGGACCGCTTTGTCGGGCTGCTTTTGCTGCTGCGAGTTACGCGCGAGCGAGAAATGGGAGGTGGACTCGGCCCAATTGGCTGTTGCGCTTCTGCTCCCTTTTTTTTTGTTCCCTTTTCTTTTTCTCCTCTTTCTTGTCTTCTTCTTTTAAACATAAGTTTTGAATTATGGGTCCAAATAACCTCTAGTTAATTTCAAAAAATTGAATTAATGAAACCTTTCAATTTAAAACATATGTGTGATGTTTCCAACACTTTGAAAAAAAATATTTGAAGGTATGAATACAAACATAATGGCACTAAATTCCATTTAAATAGATAATATCAAATAAATAGAAAAGGTGGTTTAATAAATCTCTAAAATATTCCATGGGTCAAGTATTGAATTTATAAAATATATTATCTTATTTTGTGCCCAGTCAAAACCATTTAAAGTCATTGCTCAAAATGTTGTTAGTTCATTTATAATAGCAATAAAGAATTTTGGGCTTGTTAAAATATTTCCAAATCTAAAATATGATATTTATTTGAAGGTGAAACAAGCTTGGGATTTATGAAAACATTCTTCAAGTAATAGTTGGAATGAAAAACCTTTTATGGGATGAGGTTTTGTTATGAGAAAAAAATATCCTTGAATAAAGAATTTTTTTTTAAAGAGGTTTAGGATTTATAGATTTTGAGGTATATTTGGACTCTCAGTTTCCAATAACATTGGAAATCATAATGCTTTCTTTTGTTCTTGCATTTTATTTGGTTTTTGGTGGCTTGCTTTAATAATAAAACAAAAGTTTCAAATTTTTGTGATTTTTGAACTTTCCAAAAAATCAAGGATGTTACATATTCCGCCGCTGCCTCGGGGCAGAAAACAACACAAAGAGAAAAGCTCTCCGGCAGGGAGAAATCTGCCGGGAAAATTCCTCTTCAGAGAGGGGGAATCATCGCCATCGTCACCGTCATCGCTTTGGACATCATCGAGATCGTCATCGTCATCATCATCCCCACCAGCACCATCACTCTCATCATCCACCATCATCCTGCTGTAACAATTATGGGTCTTTATCGTTGTTCTTCACTAGATCTCTCTCCCGGTGTGGATTACTTGTTAGTAGTTGATGCTTGTGAGATTTATCGGTGTTTACACTTGATGAACAGATTGTTATTATCCATTATATCACCTCTGATTATGATCCATATGATGTCTTGTGAGTAGTTCGTTTAGTTCTTGAGGACATGGGATGTTAGTAGTGGAATTATGTTGAAGTAATATCTGGTGGTTTGATATTTAAGTTGTAGTGTTATTCTTCTAGTGGTGTCATGTGAACGTTGACTACATGATACTTCACCTTTATGGGCCTAGGAGGATGCATTGTGTATTTGGCTACTAATTGTGGGGTTGTCGGAGTGATAGAAACCTAAACCCCCGTTAGAAAACCAATGCACGAGGGAGTGTAGGATCCTAGAGTTTTAAGGCCGTGGTTAGATTTATCTTAATTACTTTCTTGTATTTGCGGATGCTTACGAGGGGTATAATCACAAGTATGTATTAGTCCTAGTTGGGCGGTGCATTAGCATAGGTTCACCCATACAACACCTATTGAACCAATAAATATTAATCAACCGTATGAAGCGAACGCAGTTGAAAAAATTCCCATGTGTCCTAGAGAACTTTTGGTAACCATAAGTAGAACAACCGGCTTGTCCTTCGGTCTCAAAAGGATTGGGCCACTCACTGCAATTATATTTACTGTCTTTTATTACTCGCACTTTATTTATCTGCTATATCAAAAACCACCAAAAACCCGTTTGGTAGTGTTACAGTGAATCCTCTATCCAACTTGCTTGTCAACACCTTCTGCTCCTTGTTGGGTTCGACACTCTTATTTATAGAAAGTACTACGATACATCCCCTATACTTGTGGGTCATCACTATCCAGCATGCATCCATATCTAAAAGTACACCTAAAGAAAGCTATCCAGCAAATCCTTGGTATTAAGTTGCAGCAACGAAGTAATTGCTTTGTGTGAAACAGACAAATGCATTAAGAACAATATGTAAGATAAGAAGTGGTGCTCATCCGTAGACAAGAGCACTGTTATTTTCTCCCTAGTGGCAACAAGATCACTCGAGCGCAGGCAACAAGGAGGCATGAACCCACTATCTAGCATATAAACCCTCTCTTTGAGGTTAAAACAACTACGTGGCCAAGATAATAATAAACACTAGAGAGAATTGCAAGACAAAATTAAAACTCTCTACAAATATAAGTGAAGCATCTCAGATTGACATAAACAAAATAATCATAATCTCATGGTTCATCGGATCCTAGCAAACACAACATGCATAATTACATAACATTGGTATCGATCATGTGAGATAGCTCACAAGACTCTAAACATGGAGGCATAGGGGAGATAACAACCATCTAGATACTGCTATGGACCCATAATCATGAGATGAACTACTCACACATCTGTCTGGAGGCGATCATGGCGATGTAGAGGCCTCCCGTGATGATCCCCCTCTCCGCCAGGGTGCTGGAGCAGGACTCCAGAAGCCCTAGGTTCGACTTTCGAGGTGACGAGGCCTCTCTGTATGTTTCATGGAAAATAACTTCGTCCCCCTGACTTTTAGGGTTAAGGGCAATTTATGGACGAAGAGGCGACTTGAGGCGGTGGCCAGGTCCCCCGGGGGCCCACCAGGCGCGGCCCACCTTGGCCGCGCCTGGCACCCTCCTGGTGCCTCCTGGCATCCCTCCGGCTCTTGTTTGGACTTCGTCTCCATTCCGGGTAAAACATGGTCTTCGTGGATTTTCAGCCCTTTCCGAGAATATATTTTCTTCAGAACTTTTCTGAAATAGAAAAACAACAGAAAACAACAACTGGCCTGGGGCATCTTGTTAATAAGTTAGTCTGCGAAAACATCCGGAAACTAAGGAAAACAGAAGAAAACATGTGGAAAAGAAAAAGGTATTGGGTAGAAATCAAGCATGGAGTATCAAAAATTATAGATAAGTTTGCAATGTATCAGTCCACGCTCTTGCCGCTGCAGTTCTTCCTCGGCTTCAGGTGTGGTTTCATGGGCACATCCATGACGTTACACCTGCCCATGCCCATCATATCGAGGAGCTTCGCCGTGTACGACGCTTGACCAAGGAGTATGCGACTCGACAGCTGGATTACCTCAATCCAGAGATAATAACTCAGCAGACCCGGATCGCTCATCTTGAACAGTGCCATGATCTCCTGCTTGAAGTCGCCAATGGCTGATGCGGACGTGCCGGTGATGATCAGGTCATCGACGTACATTCCTAGCAGTAGCCACGCTCCATCCTTCCTCCCGTGTACACCGTGTGGTCTGATGGGCATTGCACAAAGCCGAGCGCAGCCAGGCTGCTGTCCAATTTCGCGTTCCACACGCGGGGTGCTTGGTGGAGGCCGTAGAGTGCCTTCCACAGCCGCATCACCTTTCCTTCCTTGCCGTCCTTGATGAAGCCAGGTGGCTGCTCGTCATAGACCTCCTCCATGAGCTCACCATTGAAGAAGGCAGATTTGACGTTGAGGTGGTGCACCTCCCACCTCTGCTGCACGGTGAGGGCGAGTAGTAGCCAAACGCGGTGCCCTCCTGGCGTCGCCAGCGAGATCGCGTTGCATAAATATGCGTGCACAAGTTCCAGCGGCTCATCTGCCCTGAACTTTGCCTGCTACGAGAAAGATGCCTGACGCTGCTGGCCAGCGAGGCAGGTCTCGCACAGCTCGTCGACGACCTTGATGCTCGGAAGGCCCCGCGCCATGCCCATGTGCGACATATGCTGGCGTGCCTCGACATGCAGGTGACCATACCTTGCGTGCTAGCGCCATGAATCCGTGTCGTGGCGCGCTGAGAGGCACACATGCTGCACAAGTCGCATGGTGAGCTTGGACAATTGGTTTGTGGAATGCTTTACTTTCACCATCAGGTTGTCGAGCCTGTCGTGGATCGTGAGCACGCCATGCCGGATGTGGATGTCGCAGCGTGCTCATCGAGCTGTCGCAAGCTCACCATGTTGCTCTTCTGGCGAGGGATGTAGTAGATATCCGTATATGCGTGCTGGGGCCCTCCGTTGATGCTGAATGTGATCATGCCGTGCCCCTTGATCTGCACCACGGAGCCGTCACCGAAGTGCACCGTCCCGGTCACCCCCCCGTCCTGCTGCGTGAACCCCGAGCGGTTTCCGTTCATGTGCATGGATGATGTCATCGACAGGGTCTAACGCCGGCCCTGACACCACCTTGGCCTTCTCTTCATTGAGGAAGATGAGCGCGCGTGCGGGTGCCACACTCTGCCCTTGCGGAACTGCCATGTCTGCCCGTGGCGAGGACGTGCCGGCTGCAACAGATGTAGGCGAGGCAGTGTCCAGCTCGATCTCCTCTGTGAGGTAGAGCTTGGGGTCCCGTCTTCATCGCCCTTGTCGGCCAGGTGAGCCTCTTCCCTCTTCTTATTCCTGCACTCGCGTGCCCAGTGTCCCTTTTTCCCACAAGACCTGCAGGTGTCATCGCCGCGCTTGGGGCCACCGGAGGAATTGGATCCATCCCCAACTGGGCGCTTGTCGTCTCGCCCCTTGCCGCGCCACTTCCCTTGACGGTGATCACCGCCAGATCCGCCGCCGACCGCGTCATGTTGGGTGCGCTGCTGCTGGCGCGCACCACTCCTCTTCCGTGAGAAGCAACTTGCTGCTACCGGCGTCCGCCTCCTGCTCACCACATCCTTCCGGCGCGGAGAGACGTCCGACGAATACCTCAATGGTCATGCCATTGAGACATCCAGCAGGGTCTCAACATCTGGGCGTACCGCGTCGGCACCACCCGCAAGAATTTCTGTAGAGCCATGGGCTCCGTTATGGTGTCACTCAGAGATTGTAGCTCGCTGAGAATCCCGGCGAGGCGCATTGCAAAATCTTCGATCGCCTCGTCGGCCTTGAACGCGAGACTCTCGAAATCCCGCCTCAGGTCTGCCTGCGCGCCTCACGGACGCGGTCCACGCTGATCCGCATCGTGCGGATCGCCTCCCACGTGATCTTCGCGCCATCCTTCGCGCCGAGGACGGGACCATCTCGAGTGGGACAGACCAAAGGGTTGATCCTAATGTAAGCCGCTCCTGTCGTTCGTCCGCCGTTCCGGGGTCAATGGCTTCCCGGAGGCAATCCCCCTGCAGCTGCACACGCATCAATATTGCCCACTCGGTGTAGTACGTCCGATTGAGCATGGGGAGGTTCATTGAACCTCCACCGCCACCGCCTTCCCTCACCACCTCGCGGACCATGATCTCGCGTGCGCCGCTCGCCCTGCCTCGCCGTGACACACTGCGACCTCGGCCACGCTCACGCGGCTTTGGAGGAGTCTTGGACTTCCATGGGGACCGCGATGGTGACTTGTCTTACCCAACGAGGCTCTGATACCACTTGTGGTCTTCTACCTCTCGCTCTCGCTAACGAACTTTAGAGTTTGAGAGAAGCAGACGATAGAGACCGATGATTTTGGTGCCGTGTGCAACCTGCAGCTTTTGTGCTTTCTTCTCTTCCTTTTATTCAAGAAGATAACGATCGTGCAGCTTCGCACGATGTCTACAACAAGCGTGCCATCCTACGTCCGGACTCTCGCCGGTCGCAACTCAAAGATCGGATAAAAAATACCAAGCCTACGACTGGCTACCTAGACCCTGAAACTTAGCTGAATCTAAACCAAACTACGACACCTGAAACTGACAACTCGACACCTAGCTAATTTCTGAACTTTAACTGACAGCTGCGGGAACACGCTGAGAACGCCCCTTTGATTGCGTGAGCGACCCACCATGAGAGTATTCACAATCATCCATTTCCACCCTCGCCATGATCAAATTCCAAGTAGCCCGTAGCGTTGCCTGCCTCCGCGTCCGTTTCTTAATTGGGAAACGCTTGTAATCGTCCGGGGGACGATCGTCCGGGTCGACACGTAAGCACAACACACATCTTATCCCCCGCAGTCCCGCACCCCACCCACCCATCTTCCTCCACTCCTCTCTCGGTGCCTTTCTCTCCCACCCGTGCCCACGACACCACCCCACGCCGCCATGACCGCCTACCCGAGCAGAGGGACGACGTGGCTGTAGATCTCGTCGGGGCTACGCCATCCACGGCGACGGCGAGCTGAGGCTGCTCCTCTCTTGGGCCAATTTTTCTCCGCTCTTGGGCCAATCCATTCCCCATCAAATTTTCCTCTCTGTCTTCTATATTTCCGGCGATCGGCGAGCAGGGAGATGTGGCGGCGCTACCTCGCTGCTCAGGCTGCTCTCCACCACGCGCCCTCTAGGTTGCGTTGTGCTCCCACCTTGAACAGAAGTACGCCCTGGCGGCGCTCGGCGCCTGGCTACCACGGCCCAAGGCGGAGGCGGAGGGGAGCTTGGCGCGGGAAGAGAAGTATGGCGGCGCGGCGATCGTCGATGCTCCCGGCCGCGCCCCGACGGTGCTTCCCAAGGCGTCGGGCGTTGCTCCCGTAGGCGGCGGGAGGTGTTCACATAGGCACCGCGCCGTGCTCCCAGCGGATGCTTTGCTCCGTCGACGGCGGTGCTCCCGTAGGCGGCGTGAGGTGCTCCCATAGGCACCGCGCCGTGCTCCCATAGGCGTTTGGTGGTGCTCCCATCGGCGGCGTTGCTCCCGTAGGCGGCGGGAGGTGCTCCCATAGGCACCGCGCCGTGCTCCCATAGGCGTTTGGTGGTGCTCCCATCGGCGGCGTTGCTCCCATCGGCGGCGTTGCTCCCATAGGCACCGCGCCGTGCTCCCATAGGCGTCCGATGGTGCTCCCGTAGGCGTTACTCCCCACGGCGAGCTGGATGCTCCATGGACACCGGCGAAGCTCCGGCCGGCGTTTTTTCTCCGGCGACGGCGATAGGAAGTTGGGGGACTGCGTGCGTTGAGAATTGTTTTTTTTTTGTTCTTTTTGCTGCGGAAACGGAGGAACGGGAACAGAGGTTGGGGGAGACGTGCGCGGTGGTTCGCTCGCGTTGACCCCAGTATGGGACACGTGTCGCTCGCTCCACCCGGGGGATCGGGGCAAATTATCCCCCGGGGACGCTCAGCGCTCCCCTTCTTAATTTACCTATCATTATCATTTTGTCCCGGACCTCCATGCTGATTGTAAGATTACATGTAGTACTACTCAACTGAACCGAAATGGATCCATCAATTAATTAACCACCAAGTTTCGACACCAACCAGCACAACACACACACACCCCACGCTTGGCACTTGCGATCCTACTGAAGCTAAACCCCGATCGGAGAAAAAAAGAATACTCAAGAACTCTAAATGAGCATGCTGTGACTCTACATCCAGCAGGTGGCCGGCCAGGAGTGGTACTGCTGGTAACCGTAGGCGCCGGCGGGGTGGTCATAGACGGGCGCCGCGTGCGAAGGGTACTGGTAGTAGTTCCACGGGTACGTGTACTCGACGACAGAGGCGGCGGCCGCCTCGGCGGGCTTCTTCTTCTCCTCCTCCTTCTTGACCTCGCCGACCTGCAGCAGCTGCGCGTGGCCGACCTTCTTGCGCAGCGCGCTGGTGAGCTTGACGGAGTCGATGCCGTCGCCGACCACCACCACCTGGTCCTTGCCGTCCCCGGCCAGCGCCACGGAGTCCACCCCTACGGTGGCCGCCGCCAGCGCCATCGCCTTGGACCGGCACTTGTCGCAGGTCATCTGCACCTTGATCACGATCTTTTGCTTCGTCATCTCGGCTTGCTTTGGTTTCTTCACGGAATGCCTTGAGGCTATCGGGATTCGGGACTCTGACACTTACAGGAGAGTGGAATCAAGTTTCAGGAGTGGAAGGCTTGAACTCTACGGATGGGGCAAGAAAGGCTAGAAGCAAAGTGTCCTGTGGATGGAGCATAGAACCTGGCGCGATAGATATATATAGGGAGCTCAAGTGCGATGTGTGTGTGCATACCCCGAAACTGGCACGCCTGATTGCGAGATCAAAAGGGCGTTTCAGGGAGTAGTTGGGACGCGATTAGAGAAGGCGAGGATGTTTTTGCTCTGCTCCGTTAGCTGGCAACAAACCGTGTTCGCATTTGCAGTACACTATACATGTACCCGAGTGCGACCAGTCTTCGCCCAACTTAGTGACAAAGCAATCGCGTTCCTGGCCTTGGGAGTCTAGGATTGTTAATCCGAGTGTAGAATAATTCTTGATTCGATATCAGGTTCCGGGACAGCAACGTCTGATGTGGTGACAAGGCTTGGAAAATGCCGGGAGCAGAGCAAAAACATTCGCTCATCCAACTGGTCGTACTCACCTCCACGGCGACGGTGACGTTTTGGGAAAATTGACGCGCGCGGTCACTGGTCAGCACCGTAGGTAGGGGCATGACGAAACTGTCGCGTTCATGGACGCAAAATGTCCATCCTCGAGCTACTCGTGGACTGTTTACTGATCATGAGTTCTGCACTGCACTGACGGCCGGGATACTCGTGGACTGCTTACTGATGATAGTGTGATTCGGAGAAATGCCCGGACCAGAAACGAAAACAACAACAATTTCAGCTTTCACGGGTTTATGGTTCAAAAACACCCGTTTGACACACAAGGTAGGTAGCTGATAGATATGATACACTTGTAATTACCGGTGTCCAAGCTTAAAATTTACTTGCTTGTGGCGTCATATATTACTATAACTGCAGAGTATTCGAACTGGGGTGCTGCGGCCTGCGGGTGCAGGTGTGCAACTGCAATCATTCAGTTAACGCGGAATGTTCCAGCAAACGAAAAGAATGGCGCACCGAGATCTTTTTTCTTTTCAACCGATTCAAATACCCAGCTTTCTATTAAGTGACATCGCCTCCTTGAACGGTATAATAAGTACTTAAATTAGCGGTAGCGGTTTGGTATGCATATGCAAGGCAGCGTCGATGGTCAGACGCATGTGCATCCATAGCTTCTTCACCATTCTTTACTTTTTTTCAAAACAAGTAAAGGTAGAACATGCTTACCTGCACCAAGTGCGATTAGAATTCTCAAGGAAAGCGAGTGATGTGCGTTTAGGATGAAGATCTCTCCGACTATCTCGCATTAAATAAAAAGACCTTGACCTGCGAGAGAGACGACTGACTACCTATCCATGCCACACGGCGCTTTCGCTGGGGCGACGGGGAATGCTCGGTTTCGTACGCGCTTGATCAGCAGTGACCTAGGCTGGGTCGTATAGATATTTTATTTTCCGAGCTGCGTGTTAGGACACATCTGTCCTGAACTTCCTCCGGGTACATTATAGAGTCGCTAGATGAATCTTCGGGTCGATGGAAAAGGAGGAAAGACGCTCACGATGAACACTATCTTCTGGCGTGGGGGAGAGTTTGCATGCCCAAGCACCTGGGAGGCCTCGGCGTACCAAACCTCCGAGTAATAAGCCAGGCACTGCGGGCCAGTGGCTTCGTAGAACAGATGTCTCAAAGTCGTGGAGCAAATTCAAAATTCAGATGCCCAAAGTCATGACACACCTCTTCGGAGTAGGAACGACTTTAGAGATTGGTGATGGAGCTAGCACTTTTTTACCGATAGGTGGCTGCCAGAGGGTAGAGTGAAACATGTGGCCCCCCATCTGTGGACGAGAATACCTAAGCGTGCGTTGGTGACCCGCAAGGTAAAGGAAGGCCTAACGGGGGAATGGTTACATGATGTCCCCTGACCTCGCTGAGGTAGAGCTATGGGAACTCCTCAGTCTGGCTAACCTTTTAGCTAACGTTACCCCCGAGGAGGGTGTGGATGACGAGCTACGATAGAACTGGGAGCCAAACAAACTATTCTCAACTCGTTCTGCTTATCGTACCATGTTGGGGGGGGGGGGGGGGAGCTGAAGGGCTTGCCGGAACATAGCAGGTGTGGCGATCTCGCGCGCCCAAAAAATGCAAATTCTTTATGTGGTTGGCTTTGAGGAACAAGTGCTGGATGACCGACAGGCTCGGCCGTAGAGGGCTCCCACACTCTACGGCTTGACCATTGTGCGACCAACATGGAGAGGATATAGATCACCTGCTGCTGGGATGTGTCCTGGCGAGACAGGTGTGGACAACACTGCTGCACAAATGGGGCCTTGACCAGTGGATCCCGAACCAGCAAGATAAGGTGGCTCGATAGCTGCCTGATAGGACGAGGAGTGGCGCAGACCCAAAAGACTTGTGAACATCTATTACCCTGACATGTTGGTGTATGTGGAGGCATAGGAATAATGTGGTTTTCGAGGGACACCTGCCATCAGTGGAGACGGTGATCAGTATGATAGAGGCTGAGGCGGATGTGGTGCTCTGTCGGGCTATTTAGGGCTAGTCTACATCCAATAGAAAAGTGGCGAGGTTTGGCGAGTAATCCCTTTCTAAACTAGGTAGCATTCTGGGCGTCTATGTCAGACACACTGTAACTGGCCTCTTGGCTCTTCTTCTATCAAACCGATGCGTCTTTCCAAGACGTATCCTTAAAAAGAATCTTCGGGTTGAATGGAGCACCTACCAATAATGTCTCACAAGATCAACCGGTCGAGTCTAGGAAATGCCAACCCCGTAGATCACAAACAATACAGGTGTTTAGATATATTGTATATGTTTCCAAAAAACAATTTAATAATTTTTTGAGAAACTTTAAGTAGCGCCCAAAACCAGCTGATGGATTCTCGTATGCGTAGGTTAGGTGAGCCAGCTAGCTTCTGTTCGCTTAGGACACCCTGCATCCCAGGTCGTTCAACATGTCCTTCGTCGTAATCAAATTTCTTCGAAATCCAGTAAATTAATGTCAGTGTGTGATGCATGTCAGCAAGGTAAGAGCCATCAGCTACCGTTTTCTCTTTCGAGTCATGTAACAAACGCTCCTCTTGAGCTTATTTATTCCGCTGTGTGGGGCCCTGCCCGAATTTCTGTCAGTGGTCATAATTACTACTCCCTCTGATCCATAAAAAGTGTCGGGACTTTAGTTGTAATTTGGTCAAATTTAAACTAAAGCCCTGATATTTTTATGGATCGGAGGAAGTATGTTAGTTATGTGGATGCTTATAGCCTCTTTACGTGGTTATACTTGATTAAACGTAAATGTGATGTTTTTGATATATTTATTCAGTTTCAAACTCAAGTTGAGCGCCTCCTCAAACATAAAATTTTGTTTGTTCATTCGGGGGAGGGGGGGGGGTGAGTATGTTAAGCTTAATTCTTTTTTCTAAAAGCTTGGCATTGTTCATCGCGTATCTTGTCCTCATACACATCAACAAAATGGTAGTGCGGAACGAAAGCATCGCCACATAGTCAAAATAGGTGTTACTTTACTTTCTCATGCACATGTTACTTTTTTCTTGGAATGTTGCTTTTATCACCGCCTGCTTTCTTATCAATCGCATACCCTCCCGTGTCATCGATATGCAGACCCCTCTCGAGCGCTTGTTAGGAGAAATCCCCGATTATACTTTCTTTAAAGTTTTTGGGTGTGTCTGTTGGCCCAATCTCCGCCGTACAATAATCATAAACTTGAATATCGCTTAAATAATTGTGTCTTTCTTTGATATAGTTCACTCCACAAAGGATATAAATGTCGTCATGTTCCTACAAATCGTGTTTATATTATTCGTAATGTCATTTTCGATGAGAATGTGTTTCCCATCTCGAACTTGCCATCTTCCTCACATACACCATCTTCTAATTTGTCTCCCTCTTTGCTTGATCAATTTTGAGATATTGTACATGCTCCATCTTTGCTTTCTAACCATGGTGCGGGTATTGGTCGTGCTGCTCGCCTTGAGGTCCTGGATGATACAGACTCCCCATCGTCGGAGCAGCTGCACCGTGCCTCTCACACTCACGTCGATCGCATGCAGGCACATGACTCGCGCCAGGAGCATAGGCCTAGTCCATTGGACCATCCTGGTCCCTCTCCTAAGCCGGAGCATGGCTCTGAGCCAACCTCGCCCACGGAGGCTTCACCCGAGTCGTCGTCACCTGCACCGTCTCCATCGCGCACGCCTTCTGGATCGCCCGTTGTCGACTCTTTCGTGGTGGTTACATCGTCAGCTTGCCTGCTGCAGCTACTTGAGCCGTTGGTGCCCTTGCCTCCTGATTCTCTACGCCGAGTTACTCGTAGACTTCGTGGTGTGCACCTATCGGAGAGTGGTATGTCAAAGACATGGACTCTCAAGAGGTTCGAACACTGGGGGGCTAACCGCAGTTCCATCACCTCTCATGAGGCCTCGTGAGGAAAGCTTGAAGCAGGAAACAATGGCGACACGGGGAGTTTACCCTGGTTTAGGCGACCTTGCGGTGTAAAAGTCTGCTCCTGCTTGTCAGATGGATTGCACTAGGATTGATACAATACAAGTTGCGAGCTTGCACTGGGTTCATACTAGGGAGGATCTAGGTGAATTGAGCCGACCCTGCTATGGGAGCCAAGGGGATCCTTTTATACAGCCGTTTGGGCCTCGTTCCCGCCCATACTTGGCGGGAAGGTCTAACACAAGCTGCCAAGGAGGGGATCGGCGGAGCTCTGCGACTCCTATCGGTCTTGGTCGTCGAGGATAGCGCCACCGTCCATGGCAGAGCGGTGGGGACTCCCGACAATGTTTCCACCGTCTTGTAGCACCATCCTGGTATTCTTGCATCGAAGAGGAAGTCCTGGGGCGGCTCTTTGGCGTGGGCAGCTGTCGCCCATGCTTTATACACGAGAACGACAACTGCCGCCAAAGGTGCAATGTGGCACTGTCGGCCCTTCGCCATCATGCAGAGCAGCGATTGTCAGCCGGACATGGCATGTTTCCTCGCGAGGGGAAAAACCTCTGGAGAGGAGCGGAGAGCTCGAGGTAGAGATCCTCCCAAGGGCAGACAGATGTGCTCCTACTAAGGGTCCAGCATCCAGCTGGCCGTCTCCTGAGGGAGGCAAGGTCTCACGAAGAGGCTTTGCTTCGCGATACATCCTTGACGAGGCCTCTAGTGCCCACTAGGATGGGCCGCAGCAGACGGGCCGGAATACACTGGTATCCACCGGACAGACGTTGGCCATGGGCCTGCGGCGGACATGTGTCCGAAGGAGGCGAAACGTCGCAGGGCCAACTGATGTCGGTCCAGTCGTGGGCATGTGGCGAGGCGGTTCACGGCCCACAATCTCCTCGAGGTGGAGATAATGGCTCCCTGTGTCGTGGTGGACCCACACATATAAAGTATGGGCTGCCGCACCAGAGGACTCCTTCCCAACACTCGCCCCACCCTGCCCCCCTGGCGCTTCTTTCCTCCTAGATCCTTCACCTCCATGGCGGGCAAAAAAAAAGCTCCAGCTGCCACGAAAGGTAAGGTCATTGCACCCGCTGCTCCTGCTCCTTCCCGCACAGATTCGATGTTGGGGACCTCCCGTATCTGGCCCGATCGGCGAAGGCCAGGCTCATGGTGGGCTCCGCCAACAATGAGCACGGTGTCACCTCTCTTCACACTGGCACGGTGCCGCGGAGCAACGTTACCGCCACCTCATATGCATTCTTTTACCACACCGTCTTCACGGGCCTGGTTCCCCCCTTCTCCACCGCCATTCTGGACCATTACCAGATCCATGCGCTGCATCTCCACCCAAACTTTGTTCTTACCCTGGTGATCTTCGCCTTCTAGTGTGAGGATTTTTTTGGTGTCAGACCCTCTATGTTCTTATTCCGTTGTTTCTTCAACCTTCGCGTGACAACGAGGGCATACTGCGCTGGCTGAATTTCCTTTCGCGTAGGCTTGCGGAGAGGTCCCCTATCTATGTGGACTTCATAAAGAGGGTGGACCACATCACCGTGCGCTGGGTGTACATGGACACGCATGCCTCTAGCGACTTCTTCGAGATTCCCCAGGCGTGGCCCCGGAAACATACTGGCTGGAAGCAGGAGGGGCTTGATGATGCGACCATGGCGCCCTTGGTGATGCGTATGGAGGAGATGCACAACATGGGGCTCAAGGCTTCCATGGTCGTCAGGTAGTTCGCCCACGAGCGCCTCACGCCTCTTCAGCAGCACAAACAACTCATGTGCTATTGCGGTGGCACCGACGACAATATGAGGCTCAGCAGCATTCGACTCGAGGGCAAGGAGCTCGAGGGGGTGCTATAGACCCTTATCGCCAATGATTCACCCCCAACCATTCCTTCATCCGTCGTTCCCCTCTACAGCCTTGGCGAGGGATGCCATTGTCAACTCGATGCCACGCTTCGACTGATGCGGTCTTCTAGGCGAGGGAGATGAGTCGAGGGTGGAAAAACCACTTACGCCACGCCCCATGGAAGCGAGCAATGTGAACTCCGCAGGCACGGAGATCTCAGGCCCCGTTGCAGAGGGGACGGAGTGGACATCTCGGAAGCGGCCCCTTGTGGAGATCTCTTCTGATGATGAGCGGGACGAGGGGGGAGAGAGCGAGTCTATCAATGACTCAAGCGCCTCTCCCCTGATGTTTGCACGCTCACACGTTGATGAGGCACAGGGCGAGGCCGAGAGTGAAGCTCGCGAGGTGAAGAGAACGTATCGCGCGGATTCCAATGTAGACACGGGCGCCTCTCTCGCGAATGGGCTCCTTGGCCATGCCGCCCCTTCCAAGAGGCGCTCATCGAGGACGTGGGGTTACACCGAGAGGACTAGGAGTGACGAAACTTGAGATGCATGGTTTAGCTGTCCGAGTCAGATGGGAGTGGCTGAGGTGAATAGATGGGTCTCGACCTTGGCAAGGGCTGCCAGTCGTGAGGGATACCATGGCTGCAGAAGTCTTCAATAGCCAATTGTTGATGCTCCATGATAATATTATGCCAATTGCTACATATTTTCTCCCGTCTTTATGTCATTTTTACATGTTTTCCGGGACTAACCTATTAACAAGATGCCAAGTGCCATTTCCCTGTTTTCTGTTGGTTTTGGTTTCAGAAAAGTTGTTCTGGAAATATTCTCAGAATTGGACCCCACAAAGCCTGAAGTGCCTATTTTCCCCGGAAGCATCCAGAAGACCGAAGAGGAGTCGAAGAGGGGCACCAGGGGGCCCACACCATGGGGTGGCACGCCCCCCTTGGCCGTGCTAGGGGGTGGCGTGGGGCCCCTAGGGCTTCACCACCTCTGACCTTTCGCCTATTTATTCCCCCAGATGGAAAACCCTAAACACCTGATCAAATATCCCCGAAAAGTTCTACAGCCGCCGTCACCGTCAACCCTAGATCAGGGGGGTTCTGAAGCTATCTCCGGCACCCTGCCGGAGAGGAAATCATCACCGGAGGCCTCTCCATCACCATGCCCGCCTCCGGAGTGATGCATGAGTAGTTCATCCTTGGACTACGGGTCCATAGCAGTAGCTAGATGGTTGTCTTCTCCTCATATGCCTCCATGTTTAGATCTCGTGAGCTGCCTAACATGATCGAGATTGATCTTATGTAACTGTATGTGCTGTGTTTGCTGGGATCCGATGAATATTGGACTTATGCCAAGTTGATTATAGTCTTTATTGCATATGTTATTTGTGATCTTGCATGCTTTCCGTTGCTAGTGGTTTCTATGTCCAAGTAGTTGCTAGTGACTCCAAGAGGGACTATTTATGCTCGATAGTGGGTTCATGCCTCCTTTTCGCCTTGCTCGAGTGACACAAACGTGAAGGGGGAGGATGTGTTGTTGCCACTAGGGAGAAAACATAGGTGAGAGTGCCCGCGTGTACACTCATTGCTTACATTACACACTTTGTTTAATGCAGTTATCTGTTGCTTGCAACTTAATACCTAAGGGGGGTCGGATGATAACCTGAGGGGGGATTATTAGTCATAGATGAAGTTGGATTACGGTCTATGTATATTGTTGTAATGCCCTCACTAAATATCATAGTAGTCATCATGTCATGAATGTGCACTACGGTGCAACCTTTATTTCTCAATTGCCCAGCTGTAATTTGTTCACCCAGCATGCTATCTTTTATGGAGAGACACCATTAGTGAACCTATGAACCCCGGTCCATTTTCCTACACTGTTAAAACAAACCACCATAATTTCCTGCTTTCTTTACATACTGCAAGCATACATTATTTTCCACACTATATGTATAATCTTTGTTTTCAGCAAGACCGGTGAGATTGACAACCTCACTGTACCGTTGGGACAAAAGTATTTTGGTTGTGTTGTGTGCAGGTTCCACGTTGTTGCTGACACCGGTGAAGCGCCAGTAGCACCATCAGTGGCATCAACGTTCCAAAGATCCTCTTCCTCCTACTGGATTGATAACCTTGGTTCTTAACTAAGGGGAATTTCCTACCGTTGTGCTCATCACACCCTCCTCTTGGGGTATCCCAACACGCACCATCAAGGAAATTTCTGGCACCGTTGCCGGGGAGGAAGAAGTCTTCTGGCAAGGGGAGTCTCTCACTCGCAACCTCTTTATTTTGCTTATTGTCTTGTTTTGCTTCTCTTTATCAAAAACACAAAAAAATAGTTTACTTTATAGCATAGAAAGCAACTCAAGTATTTTCAAGTGAAGCTTACAAAAAAATAGTTCTTATTCTAGTTGTTATTTTTGCTTTATCATGCTTGCTATCAATGTTTGATGTCTTTGAATCTAGATCTTATTGGCAAGGTGTGTTCATGGCTGAGCGACAGAAATATTATAAGGAACACCGCTTGTCACAAAAAGGGATACACTTATGGGAGAAAATTAATAAATTGCATGACTATGCTAAAAACTTGTGCTCTACTTATAATGTTACTGTTTACTTTGATAAATCCTGTTGTTTTAGGAGGTATAAACACCTCCCTTTTCAATGTGAGTATAATGATGATGTTACCATATCTTCTTATGTTAAGGGAAATTATGAATTATATGATGTGGAACAAATTGAAGAAATTATTGCTTGGAAGGGTGCATTCGAAATTGCCTATTTACTTGAAAGTATTGATGATGCACCTTATAAATACGAGATTTATGCTATACTTGAATATTGCTTTGATAATTACAAGGATTGTAATAACTACATAATGGAATATCTTAATAAATGCTCTCAGCCTAAGAAAGAGACTAGTGCTTTGCAGGAGCCTATAGAAGAAGAAATTGCTGAATCTGGAAGCTCATTGGATAAAAAAGAGGAGGAGAGTGATGATCAAGAGGAGGAAGAATGGAGCTACCCATGTCAACCTCCCAATGATAGTAACTCTTTAACCCATACATTATTTGATGAAATTGATACTTGCTATACTTGTGACCTTGATACTACTATGAATGAAACTTGTGAGAATGATATTGCTACTGTTATTTATGATAATCCATGCTACTTAGATAAATCTTATGACAATGCTCTTGATGATGGTCCTATGTTACTTGATGTTATAAATCATAATGCTACTGAAAATAGGATTGCTATAATTTGTCCTATATCTTTTAAGAGTGACCAATTATCTTTTTTTGCTTTTGCTAAAAGTGAAAAAAAGGAGCTGATTTTGAATTATGATCCCACTATTTTTGAGCTTGATATGAATTGTTTGCTTTTAGACCCTGACAAACATGTTTTATGTGATAATTATGTTGTTGAGTTTGTTCATGATGCTACTGAAAATTATTATGAGAGAGGAAAATATGGTTGTAGGAATTTTCATGTTACTAATACACCTCTCTTTTTGTTGAAAGTTTTGAAGTTGCTCTTATTCTACCTTCCCTTGATTTCTAGTTTGAGCTTCTTTAATTTATTGCTTTACAAGATTCCTATGCATAGGAAGTGGGTTAGACTTAGATTTGTTTTATACTTGCTTCTTTATTCTCTATTTTTCTTAATTCATATTTCTTATGTGAGCAACTTTGCTTTCCATGCCTAGCTGAAAGGCATTAAAGAAAAGCGCTACCGGGAGACAACCTATTTTATTTCTTTGTTTTCAACCTGTTTTCCGTTGTTTTCTTTTGTGTTCTTTGCACCTGGGTGTTGTCAATTTCCTTAGCAACCCTTCTGTATCTTTTCTTTTAAGTTTTTGTAGAGCCAAGTAAAGGCTCTAGTGGAAAGTTGAGGCTATATTTCGGATTACTGCGGAGGAAACAGATTTCTGCTGACCACTGTTTATTCCGTATAAAATCACAGAAAATTCAAAATGACCTGAGTTTTTTTGTATAATCCTCGGCTATATACGCAACTTTTCTTAGTTGACCACTTTTTGATTTGAGCAACAGAAGATTTTCAAAAAAATCATCTTTACCCGCTGTCCTGTTTTGACAGATTTCTGCCAATAATTGCATTTGCATCTTAATCGCATTCTTTTGATGTTCTTTTGAGAAAAAGAGTTTTAAAAGAAGTTGTGACAGTAGCTAATGTGTTTTTGAGTGTTATACATGTGTTGAAACTGAACCATGTGAATTTATTATTTCGGTTGCACTAACGTTGCTAATGAAGATTGTGAGAAGTTCGATGTGAAGGAAGTTTTCAAGGGTGAAGAGAAGAGGATGATATGATGTGATCAAGAAGAGTGAAGAGACTAAGCTTGGGGATGCCCCGGTGGTACATCCCAGAAAATTCCAAGAAGACTCAAGCGTCTAAGCTTGGGGATGCCCAAGGCATCCCCTTCTTCATCAACAAATTATCAGGTCATTTCTAGTGAAACTATATTTTTATTCGGTCACATCTTATGTGCTTTACTTGGAGCGTCTTTCAGTTTGTTTTTTGCTTTCAGTTTGTTTTTCCTTTTGCAATAAACTTGGTTGGACCCCAGCATTCTTTTATTGGAGAGTGACACGCTCCGCTTTTTCATGGGAATACTTTGTATTCTTAATCTTTGTCTGGCAGCTGCATTTATTTAGCTCCTATTTTGCATGCATATCTTATTAGATATGTTAGTTTTTGTATTATTATGTGAGTACTCTCATGTTTGCTTGTTGTAGCATTTAGAGAGTTTTTGTTAAAACATATCTTGTATGGTGCTTGTTGGGAGAAGAAACTGTTGTTTAAAGTAGAATTTATAATGGTGCAAGTAGAAGCTTGTATAGACTGTTGCTAGAACTTTTTCATGCCATGCTAAATGTTATTTTAGTTCTAAAGCTTTGGGATGTTGAGTAGCATGAATATCCTCAAATAGCTGAGAGTGTTTAATATGTCATTGAAAGATTCATGAGTTGTTCTTGTCATAAGGAAGCATTAATTTTTGGTATTCTCTTTCGAATGTTTTATTTGGTTGACTTGGCGCATGCTCACACCATGTTTATGACTATGAACCAGTCACAAATAGGCTCCATGACCAGTTAGTTTTTGAACTATGATACCGCTTATGCTTTAATTAATGATGTTTATGTCGCTATGCATGGTTATGGCTCTTATTCTCTCTTGATTTGTCGCTCCCAGTCTTTCTCTAGCCTCCACCTGTACTGAGTATGAGCTCTACTCGTGCATCCAACTCCCTTAAACCAAAGTTTTTCCCATTGTGTCCACCATACCTACCTACATGTGGTATTTAACTTCCACTCAAAGTAAATTGATCATGTGTTACCTTTAAAACTTTCAAAATTACTCCTGCTTTATGTTCCTGTTTTTGCTCATGAGGACGTCAATAGAGAATCTTTATCTCACTTGTTGATTGGATTTCACACCCTGGACTAGTGGCTTCATCCTCTTATCCAAATGATAGAAGAGCTGGCAGCGGGGTGCCCAGCCCCAAATTAATACACACATAATCTCTTCACTATTTTTGCCCCTGATTTATCAGTCAAAACATAATTGTGTAAACAAAAGAGAAACATGGATGACCTTCTACCCAGATGCGTCCTTCACATGGGAGCTGCTCTTGTGAATCCAGTTGGCTTGTGACGTACTGTATTTTGTGTTTACCATTCGTTGACATTAACATACATCTCCCAAAATATAGACACTCCTCCACGGTATGTGATTGTTGGCAGACCCCCGAGGATTTGGTTAGCCATGGTTTGTGAAAGATGGATGGGAGGAGTGTCAAACTTTTAATACCTCTGTTTTTTAAAATAAAAGCTCTAGCACATGAGTGATCCCTACTTCCCTCCGCGAAGGGCCTTTCTTTTACTTTTATGTTGAGTCTCCATATTCTAACTTTATGCACAGTTGAGAGAGTATTTTCGCCATTCTTAGTTCTACGTGCATTGTCCCATAAACATCAATAATTACTTCATGATGTGATATTATTTGTTCTAAAATTATTTGCTCTAGTCTTCCTCATGAACTTTGAAGGTGTCCTGGCATTTATGTTTTGCCCCACTCTTAAGGACTAGCGAAATATCACTTTGCCATGCTTTCTCTATACCTGAAACAAACGTTTATCTTTCTTTGCATTATTCTTCATGATTCTTTATTTGAGATACTCTTCATGATGAAAAGTGATTCCTTTGCTTTATTATTAAAGTTCTATTTATCATGTTTGTGTTTGAAGTTCTATGATCTCGGTTTGCATATGCCCTTACATTTTTATGATCAAGACTATGTTAGTAGCATGTCACCTCAGAAATTATTGTTTGATCGTTTACCTACTCGAGGACGAGTAGGAACTAAGCTTGGGAATGCTTGATACGTCTCCAACGTATCTATAATTTCTGATGCTCCTGATAATGTTATGCCAATTGCTATATGTTTTCTCCCTTCTTTATGTCATTTTTACATGTTTTCCGGGACTAACCTATTAACAAGATGCCAAGTGTCAGTTCCCTGTTTTCTGTTGTTTTTTGTTTCAGAAAAGTTGTTCTGGAAATATGCTTGGAATTGGACCCCACAAAGCCCGAAGTGCCTATTTTCCCCGGAAGCATCCAGAAGACCAAAGAGGAGTCGAAGACGGGCACCATGGGGTGGCGCCCTCCCCCTTGGCCGCGCCAAGGGGGTGGTGTGGGGCCCCCAGGGCTCCACGCCTCTGCCCTTTCGCCTATTTATTCCCCCCGGATGGAAAACCCTAAACACCTGATCAAATATCCCCGAAAAGTTCCGCAACCGCCGTCACTGTCAACCCTAGATCAGGGGGGTTCTGAAGCTGTCTCTGGCACCCTGCCGGAGAGGAAATCATCACCGGAGGCCTCTCCATCACCATGCCCGCCTCCGGAGTGATGCGTGAGTAGTTCATCCTTGGACTACGGGTCCATAGCAGTAGCTAGATGGTTGTCTTCTCCTTATATGCCTCCATGTTTAGATCTCGTGCGCTGCCTAACATGATCGAGATTGATCTTATGTAACTCTATGTGCTTTGTTTGCTGGGATCCGATGAATATTGAACTTATGCCGAGTTAATTATAGTCATTATTGCATATGTTATTTGTCTGGATGGCACCCACCGTGTTCGGGGCCGGGTCGGCGCCCCCCATACCCGCCCCATTTAACTTGTCGGGTCTCATTTCTTACCAGACCCACGACCCGGCCGGGTTCGGGGCCGCAACGGGCACCCATTTAAGGAGCGACACTGACACATGTTGGGAATAAAACAATGGAATATTAGGATGAGGTTGGTGGGAATAGACACGTGTGTACATGTGTTATCTCCGGGACTCTAGATTCCAACGCATCCATGTGATGTGTGAGGTTTGCGGTCCATAGCTCGTGGACGTGTGGTTAGGCATAGGATCATTATGGATATGATTAGGACTTAGAGCGGGTATGCGGGTATGCGGGTACGGGTTTGCCACCCCATACCCTCCCCATTAGACCTGGCGGGTCGAACATTTTACCAAACCCTCCCCATTTAAGGCGGGTACCCGTCGGGTTTGCGGGTTTCGGGGCCCCATTGCCATCCGTAGTTATTTGTGATCTTGCATGCTTTCCGTTGCTAGTGGTTGCTTTGGCCAAGTAGTTGCTAGTGACTCCAAGAGGGAGTATTTATGCTCGATAGTTGGTTCATGCCTCCTTTTCTCCTTGCTCGAGTGACACAAACGTGAAGGGGGAGGATGTGATGTTGCCACTAGGGAGAAAACAGCGGTGAGAGTGCCCGTGTGTACACTCATTGCTTACATTACACACTTTGTTTAATGCAGTTATCTGTTGCTTGCAACTTAATACCTAAGGGGGTTCGGATGATAACCTGAGGGTGGAGTATTAGTCATAGATGAAGTTGGATTGCGGTCTATGTATATTGTTGTAATGCCCTCACTAAATATCATAGTAGTCATCATGTCATGAATATGCACTATGGTGCAACCTTTATTTCTCAATTGCCCAGCTGTAATTTGTTCACCCAACATGCTATCTTTTATGGAGATACACCACTAGTGAACCTATGAACCCCGGTCCATTTTCCTACACTGTTAAAACAAACCACCACAATTTCCTGCTTTCTTTACTTACTGCAAGCATACATTATTTTCCACACTATACGTCCAATCTTTGTTTTCAGCAAGACCGGTGAGATTGACAACCTGGTTGTACCGTTGGGACAAAGTATTTTGCTTGTGTTGTGTGCAGGTTCCACGTTGTTGCTGACACCGGTGAAGCGTCAGTACCACCGTCGGTGGCATCAACCTACCATGTATAAAATGCTTATGCAAGGTATTATCAGATTTTCACTCACCAATGGGGTCTGGAAGTGTTGGGCCCCAGCGAAGTGCAAGATATTTATGTGGCTTGCGCTTCAACATAGGATTTGGACATCGGACAGGAGGGCGAGGCATGGCGTTCAGGCCCAGCCGGATGCGTGTCAGCTATTTCTACAGGAGATTGAGACCGTGGACTATATCCTGGCTTAGTGTGTTTACGTGAGACAAGTTTGGTGGTTATGCTCCCAGAAGCTGCATGCCCCCAATTCCTATCCCCACCCGCTTGGACACACTGGAAAACTGGTGATTGACAATCAGAGATAGATTCAGAGACAAGCAGCGAAAAGCTTTCGTTTCCTTGGTGATTCTAGTTTGCTGGAACATTTGGAAGCAGCGCAATGCTAGGGTGTTTGGAAACACTAGTCAACTCAGGAGCGAAGCGGAGCTTGCAACTAGAATCTTCGAGGACCAAAAGCTTTGGGTGGCTGCGGGAGCCGGAGTGGGAGTCATCTGTCGAGAGTAGTTGCTTAGGCTTGTGTGAGTGGGTGTGTCGACTACGGAGTTTCTTGTAACTTTTTATGTCGGCCTCTTGTAGTGTTATCTCTCCTTCTATAAAAATCAGGTATGCAATTGCATACCCTCTAAAAAAAATAGAGCAACTGGGACTTGTAGGAGTTCTTGGTGGAATAGGTAGGGCTGCATGAGGGAAGGATGTAAACAATGAACCAAGCGGGGCCTAGAAGGGGCCGAGCGAAAAAACTTTCCCCTTCCCTCCGCGTCGCTCCCTAGACCATCTCTCCCGTCCTCTCCGTCTCCTCGCCACAGCCGGATGAAGGCCGGGTGCTGACGGCTGCGGGGCTCTCCTTCTCCGTCGTGCGGTGTCATGGCGTGGGCCAAGATGTACGGCTTGGGCGTCGTGCTGGTCCAGGGGCACGGCGGTGCGGCTCCTGCGGTGGCGGCGTGGATACCTGGTGTCGGCGGCTGGGCGCGCCTGTGGTGGAGCTACGCGTAATGGTGGCGATGGCCGTCGCAGGCGGCGCGGGAGGTAAAGGCCCAACTTTTCGACGGCGGGTGGCACAACGGTAGCTGTCTGCCGACAGGGTCGATCTTCGGGAGTTGTGCGGCACACCAAGGGCGGCGGCAGGCGACGATGGTGGCCGGTATGGCTTGCTCCAGGGCGGGCCCAATCTGGGCCAGGAGGGCCCGATCTAGGCCTGACACGCTCCTGGATGCTGAAGGGAGGCGGACAAGCTCCTGGCCGCTGTGCTTTTCCTTGCGCGCCCATGATGGCGCTGTGTGTTGCGGGCTTCCGGTGGTTCTGGCTTAAACCGGCCGGCGGCGGTGCTCGGCGAAGAGGGCGTCGGTACTTGGTAGGGCCGATGATAGGCTGGTATATGGACGGTGGCGACGGCCTTGGCGCGGCAGCGCGGCGGCAGGGCGAGTCGGGACTGATCTGGGCCGGATCTGCACGATATGGCTGATCTGGGCCTGTCAGGCCTTGCTGCTGCGTCCGGTCGGCGACCGCATTTGGCGGTGGAGATCGGCGGATCGTCTGCTATTGGCTGCCGATATCGTCCACGTGGGCCTGGATCGTTGGCCTTCCAACCTCACCCGATTCGTTGATCTCACGATGTTGTCTCACCCTCCTCTCGGGTTGAGGTCGTGGAAGCCGTGGCAGCGGCCCTGGAAGGTGGACTACGCGGGTGTCTCAGCGGCGAGCGACGTGGCGGTGGTGATGAGCTCTTTCCTTGGCCGTGTGGATGGCGAGGAACGGGCGGCGGGGTTCCTGGCGTTGGTGGCGGCAACTCCCAGATCATGTTCGGGAGGCCATTCTCGGGGTTGGTGGGCGGTCTGAATCCTCGGGCGTAGTGCGTAGGTTTTTCCGAACGAAAGCTCTGCGCTCCGGCGCCAATGGAGCCGATGCCTGCGGGTATCGTTGCCCTCTTGGGGGCGCTGTTGTGGCTACCTTCGCCACGTTTAGCGCTCCGGGTGAAAACCCTTACCGTTTCGGTCTCGACGACGACGACGTGCTACGTCATTACCCTCTTGCGGGCGTCATCGTGGAGCCTCAGGATTCGGGCTCATTCAGCGACCTCGGTGGCAAGATTGGTTCGCCTTGTTCTTATTTTCTATCTTTGGTCTGCTTTGTAATAGGTCCACCTCATCACTTTGTATCGGTTTGGCCGTTAAGCATTATTTATAAAGCGGGATGAAAGCCTGTTTCGAGAGAGCAGGACCTAGAAGAAGTAATACACCTAGCAACCTGCGGGAACATGCTGAGAAGGCCCCTTTGTTTGGTGTGAGCGACCCACCATGAGAGAATTCACAATCATCCATTTCCACCCTCGCCGTCATCAAATTCCAAGTAGCTGGGCATGTGACTTTGGCTTGCAAAACCCGGCCCGTAGCGTTGCCTGCCTCGCGTCCGTTTCTTAATGTACCTATCATTATCATCTGGTCCCAGACCTCCATGCTAATTGTATTGCCAGGAGATTACATGTAACACTACTCAATTGAACCGAGATGGATCCCTCAATTAATTAATCACCAAGTTTCGACAGCAACCAGCACAGCACACACCCCGCTTGGCACTTGCGGATTGCGATCCTACTGAAGCTAAACCCCGATCGGAGAGCAAAAAGAATACTCGTCAAGAACTCTATACTCACGCTTGCAATCGCAAACTTTCCGTATACATGCTGCTTACGAAAAATCAGTATGCTGTGTGACTCTACATCCAGCAGGTGGCTGGCCAGGAGTGGTACTGCTGGTAACCATAGGCGGCGGCGGGGTGGTCATAGACCGGCGCCGCGTGCGAAGGGTACTGGTAGTAGTTCCACGGGTACGTGTAATCGACGACAGAGGCGGCGGCCGCCTCGGCGGGCTTCTTCTTCTCCTCCTCCTTCTTGACCTCGCCGACCTGCAGCAGCTGCGCGTGGCCGACCTTCTTGCGCAGCGCGCTGGTGAGCTTGACGGAGTCGATGCCGTCGCCGACCACCACCACCTGGTCCTTGCCGTCCCCGGCCAGCGCCACGGAGTCCACCCCTACGGTGGCCGCCGCCAGCGCCATCGCCTTGGACCGGCACTTGTCGCAGGTCATCTGCACCTTGATCACGATCTTTTGCTTCGTCATCTCGGCTTGCTTTGGTTTCTTCACGGAATGCCTTGAGGCTATCGGGATTCGGGACTCTGACACTTACAGGAGGGTGGAATCAAGTTTCAGGAGTGGAAGGCTTGAACTCTACGGATTTTTTTTTTTTAGAGGCAAAGGACCGTAGAACAAAGAGTTCTACGGTATATATTAATAATAAATAATATGTACAAAGCAATCCCAAACCTCTAAAAATCAACCGATTCCGGTTTTCTCTAACATAGTGAATAAAATAAAACTAACTGGAAGATAACAGAACTGAATCAATCCAGTTCTTAAGGGAGACAGAGTAACTAGGATTCATCCGAATGTTGACAATCTGCAGGTCTTGACTCAACTGGATCTTCCATCTAATCTGAGAGGGCATAACATTATTGAAAATCTTATCATTTCTAATTCTCCAAATGTTCCAACATCCCATAATAATTACTTCCAGAGCAAATTCTTGGGGTATGATATGTGAAAGGAGCTTTACTTCATCATATATAGAAATCCCCCTCTTTCTGTTAATACCAAATGTATTCCAACAACTGATAGCAAAATGACAGTCGAAGAATAGATGCAATAAAGTTTCTTCCATGTATTCTTGACAACATTCACAATCATAACTCTGAAGATGCATCTTTTTTCTCTGTAAGAGATTTCTGGAGTTGAGTCTGTCATGTAGTAGCAGCCAGAAGAAGATCTTATGTCTTAATATAGTTGCATTTTTCCATGTTCTAAGCAAAAGATCATGTGCAGTTGGACCCATACTGAGTTTCTTATAGGCAGCAGATACCAAGAAAGTTTTCCTATTTCCTTGTAAAGTCCATAAATCAGTGTCTTCAGTGAGATGAACTCCATGGATAAGTTGCTGAAGCTGAGTGAGTTGTAGATGAGCTTGATTTGACAATGGGAGTTGGAAATGCTCAGAAATATCTGTAGTATTCAAAAAATCCTTAATTGAGAGACTTGTTGTATTGCAAAATGAATGGAGTTGTGGGAACTCCACAATGCATGGAGAGTCACACCATTTATCAGTCCAAAAAGAGATAGTCCTGCCATCTCCAATCTTACAAATTGCAATATCTTTATATGCAGGAATAAGGTCAACCATGCTTTTCCACCAAAAGGATCCCACCTTTCTATGACTCATCATGTTGTTAGTGTAATGATTCTCATATATTAACTTGATCCATGGCAAATTATCCTGGTTGAGGAATTTATGGATATTCTTCATAAGCAGAGCTTTATTTTGTATTCCAAGGTTAATAATACCCAGTCCTCCTTGTTTCTGAGGTTTGATGACTTTATCCCATGAAATGAGTGCAGATCCTTTATCTTCCATACCATATTTTCTCCAGAAGCAGTGCTTAATAATCTTGTTGATATGTTCTAAGACAGTCTTAGGTAGTTGCAGAGTGCTCATGTAGAACATAGGAAGTGATGTGAAAACAGCTTTGATCAGAATCAATTTTTCACCATAAGATAAGAAAGAGGTGCAACCATTGAGTCTATCCTGAATTCTCTTAATCAGAGGCCAGTAATCTTCCACTTTAGGTTTATCAATGGATAAGGGAAGTCCAAGGTAATTAATAGGCATGTGCTCAATGGAACATCCCATTATATTCTGTAAATGGTAGCATATCTCCATATTTGCTTTGAGGGGGATCAGTCTTGATTTCTGATAATTTATCTTCAAACCAGTGAAGGATTCAAAATGATGTAATAAAGTTTTAATGTGTTGCACCTGAGTGGAATCAGCTCTCATGATGATAATAGTATCATCAGCATATTGAAGTAGTGGAAAATCTGGACATGCCATGGATGTGAATACTGGGTGAATAAGTTGACTTCTCATTGCTTCATTTAGCACATCTTGTAATAGATCCACAGCAATCACAAAAATCAATGGTGAAAGAGGATCACCTTGTCTGACACCTCTCTTGCATCTGAATTGTTTACCAGGAACCCCATTCAATAAAACAGAAGAGAAACCAGTTGAATATATCATCTGTATCCATGTGATCCATCTATAACCAAAACCCTTAGCCTTCAGGATATCAATAATAGCTTTATGGTCTAATAAGTCAAAAGCTTTCTCAAAGTCCAGTTTCAATATGATAGACTCATGTGACATCTGAGTGCATCTATGAGTATATTCATAAATCCATGGCATACAGTCTTGAATAGATTTAGCTTTAAGAAATCCATATTGATTTTCATGTATGAGTCTGTGCATAGTTTTCTGTAGCCTATTAGCCAGGAGTTTGGTGATGATCTTGATAGAGCAATTTAATAAGGAGATGGGCCTGTAGTGAGATGCTTGAGTAGGACTGTCTGTCTTAGGAATAAGAGTAATGTAAGAACTGTTGATGCTCTGTAGGTTAACTCTCCCATGGAAAAAATCTTCAATCAGATTATAGAAATCATCAGCAATAATAGACCAGCAAGCTTTGATAAAGTTTGTGTTGAATCCATCAGGCCCAGGAGTCTTGTCAGATGGAAGTTGCTTGATAACATCATCAATTTCCTCTTTAGAAAAAGGTTCTTCCAATTCTTCCAGTCCCTCAATTCTATTAATGAGAGACAACAACTGAAAATCATCATTACAATTAATGGTTGTACCCAATCTTTCCTTGAAGGCTCTCTCCAAAACTGCTGCTTTAGCTGAATGCTCTTCATGAATAAGACCTGCTTCATCTTGAATGGTAGAGATAAAATTTCTTCTATATTTAATTGTGGCTTTAATATGAATTTTTTTTGTGTTGGCCTCTCCAAAATTTGCCCATCTAATAGTAGCTCTTTGTTTCCAATAAACCTTTTGACTTTTAAGTAATAGAAAAAGGTGTTCTATAATGATGTCTCTTCCATTCTTTTCCCAAACTGTTAGTTCTCTGAATTCTTCAATCATATCATACAGTCCAATAAGCTCATTGCAATTCTTAATCATTGCTGCCAGTCTAGATTTGTTCCTGGCCCATGTCTTAATTCCTTTCCTTAGTCTCTTGAACTTAGCAGTGATGGTTTTAGCACTATCCTCAAGATTGACCCCTTGTTCCCATATATTTCTGACAGTATTTTTGAAGTCTTGATGATGTATCCAATAATTCTCAAATCTAAAAATCTTAGATCTTGGGATATCAGTACCTATCTTAATCATAAGAGGAGTGTGATCAGATATAGGTTTAGTCAATGGAAGAACCATAGTATCAGGATAGTCAATTGTCCATTCTTCAGAAGAAAAGATCCAGTCCAATTTTTCCATTAAGGGGGCCACCTGCATATTGCTCCAAGTGTATTTTCGACCTTTGATAGGGATATCCACCAAAGCCAATTTACTAATTGCTTCGTTAAATAAGTACATATCTTGAGTATTTCCTCCTGGTCTGCTTCTATTCTCACGGAATCTGATATAGTTGAAATCACCAACTACCAACCAGCTATAATCTTCAGAGTAATCCAAGTTCTGGAACCAGTTGATAAAGTTTATTCTGGCAGAGTGTTCACATGGCCCATATATGTTTGTTAAAATCCATACTTTGTGGTTAAGAGATGATGTGAATTTTATTGAAATAGCCTGTGGATTACTTTCTAAAAGGTGTCCATCAAATTGTGCTCCATTCCAGATAATAATAATGCCTCCTGAGTTACCCACAGATGGGTAGAAAACAAATTTGTTGAATCTTTTGGGGCAGAAATTTCTAATATATGCACTGTCAAAATTTTCTCTCTTAGTTTCTTGCAGGCATATAATGTGACAACCAGATTCAATGATCTTGTTGTTAAGTGCCAACCATTTCATGGGATCATTAATCCCCCTGATGTTCCAATTCAGAATAATCCAGTTTCTATCCATATATACAGATAATCACTTGAGAAAACAACCCCAAATACCACTGATATCTCAACCAAAAGAGACTTATAGCAACATAATATCATAACCACAAATAGATATATGTATGTTACATAATACTGAGGTTTCAAGAATCCTAATTGACCATAGTCATATAGGACAGCAAAAGTACATCTCATGACATGCATTGATATGTAGGTGGACTAGAGTCTTCAAAATATATCAGATATGCCTTAAGCAAGATCTTCTTCCTCCAAATCACATGAAGAAGTAGCTGTCTGAGCTTTCTTCTTCTTCCTGTCTCTCTTCTGCAGCTCCTCTTCTGAACAAGATGCAGGGTCCACCTTGCAAAAAGTGACAGAAAGATTTCTTACAACTTTAGCTGGAATGATGGGTGGTTTGGCAGTACAGCTGACACATTGTTTATTTTTGCATGTCCTAGCTCGAAATCCATTGTTGTTAATCTGTAGTCTAGTGCTTCTCCTTACCTCAGTCTCTACAAGTGGTGCCTTTTCCTTTCTCTTCTTATTAGCATGAAGGGCAGAAGTAGTTGCATTTCCTTTTGCAGCACATCCAGAACCCTCAGGAGTACCTATAGTCTGCTTCTGCCCCAAAGAAAGATCATGGCATGTACTATTATCAGGGGTAGGACATTTATCAGGTATAACAAAAGGCCTAAGAGAAATGGGATCTGTACTTTCCACAATAAATTTCCATAGATTTGTGGCTAGAAATTCCTTAGCCCATTTGAATTTATCTTGAGATAATAAAGCAGCTGTGAAGAAATTCATCCATTCAATAGGTACCTGAGTGATCTTATCTTGTGGATCCTTTGGAGCAAAATGTTTGTTCCAAAGGGCAGCTCCTTCCTCTCCAAGAGATTTAGCTTCTGAAAAAAGGCAGGATTCAAGCATGATCTGAGACATATGATCTTTCTTTTCTGAATCTTCCATAGCTAAATTAGATTGTTTATATTGAGCTATAGGAAATCCAGGTGGTGCTCCATACTGTGATGTACCTGAGTCTTCTTCACTGCCTTCTTTATCGTGCATAATCTCTTGATGAGTTGCTACCTTTTCCTTAATAACTATGTGAGCATTCAGATCATCTTGTGGTATAGGTATATCATCCTGTACTGCAGGTGGGGTTTGGCATCTGACCACAATCTGCATATCTGATTCAGATGGGAGTTTGCTAACTGTCTGAGTCTTAGTAATAAAACATTCTTTATTAGCTTCTGATTGATCCATAATAGCATCATATGTATTGGCTCTCTGAACCTGATTGATTGCAATTTCAGCATCTAAAACCAGGTTAGCCATATCTGAAGGATTATATTGGTCTGCAGTAACAGGAATAGCTAGAAAATCAAAATCTTCCTCCTGGTTCACTGGTTGAATAACATCTTGGGCTGGAAAGAGAGCTAAAGCAGGGGCTTCATTCAGCTGCTCCTGGGCCATCATTGGGCCCATCTCTTGAGCAGGGAAATTAAGATCCAGAAGAGCATTTTGTAATTGGAGAGGCCCATGGACTGAATTATCAGATACTGTATTTTCCTCCTCAGATTGGATAGTTAAGGTGAGGCCACTACCCATATCTGCCACTTCATTGTTCAATTCTTGTCCTTCAATTCCTGGCCCCATAAGATCATTCAGTTCAAGAAACTCTCCAGCTTGAATTTCCATGTCAACAATATCCTGTGCAGGTGGCATGGCCCATATATCCCAATCAACTGCATTAGCTGCTATCTGATTCTCAATATCCATGTGCACTGGGTGGTCAACAATCTGATTAGCAACAAGAGGGGCAGGTTCCTCTGCTGCATGCTGAGGTAAAGGACCTATAAAAATATTATCCTGGTTTGGATGATGGAACTCTTCAGGAGGAATCGGGTGAGGGACCCCATCATCAGGTACCTCTTCTTCAGCAGGTGGCCCATCATTTATCAGGTGGTCTTGCAGAATAATAATAGGACAAGTCCAAGATTCACCATAGAATCTGTCAGCACCAGAAACAACTGCACTAATAGGGATATCTCCCAATGACACAACACTGATCTTAAGCAGCACGTATGCATCTGTGGATTTAGTCCTATCCCAAACTAAAAGCTTCCCGAAACTCTTAACTGAATTAGCCAATTCATGCATGCATCTAAGATCAGCAGGGAAACCAATAATCTGTATCCAGACTTCCCTATTCAGATTGAATCTCCTCCAGTTAAGCCCTGCATTGTGCTTCTGAAAAACTAGTTGAACATCATCACATGCATGTGGGCCATGTGATACAAACCAGTCCCTATCCTCTATGCTGATAAATCTGACAAAAGCTTGTCCAAATGGGCACTTCGAGATGGAACTGATTTCAACTCTTTTCTCAACAAAGAACTCACCTAAGATTTCATGGACATTCTGAAAAGCAACTTCACCTTGCGGCATAGGAACAATAGTAACAATCGCCAGGTCCTCATTCGTCAGACGATGCTCGCCGTGAATGACACGTACTCTAGCAGGGCGCCCATCTATAGCCAGTGCTTGCCGATTGGGTGGAAGAAAAGGAGTAGGATCGAAAGGGAAATTTGCCATCGGATTTGGAGTCTGTTCTTCAAGAACCAGAGTAGAGGAGAATAACCTTACTGTATGAGCAGAGGAGGAAGAAGATGAGGAGGCAATCGGCGTATCTCTCGCTGTAGAGTCACTGATTCGTGGGCCAATAAGTCTAGACTGAATTGCTTGATTCTGTGCCGTAATTAACTCCGCTCTGTCCCTTACCAAACTTTTTTCTGGCAAGTCCAATCTCGCGCGCGTGGAACGAGGAGACGCCGAGTGTACACCCCCGACTGACGCTGGTTTCTTTCCTGGAATGGGCCGTCCCTCTACATCTAAAGTGTATCGGCAATTATCCCTTATATGGCCCCATCTCTTACAAGCGTGGCAACGAATACGGTTATTGCAGTTGGGCCTGGTGTGCCCCTCAGAGAGACAACGGGAACAATGCGGCCCAGACTTAATGGACGCATTCAATTGCTGTTTTGAAAAACTTTTAATAGCATTAACCTGGGCCGTTACCTGCTTCATAACACCACTTAATGAATTGGCAGAATTACCGCCAGCCTCAAGAACACGATGTTGTTCTTCAAAAAATCTAGGAGTTTGAGTTGCTTGGACATATGATTTGTTGTTTTTACCATAGGTAACAGTAGTCCAAGAATTACCTTGTTCTTTCAGATAGAGCTCATATTCTTTCTTTGAATCCGGTCCACCTCGACCCCATAACCAAAAACTCATGCAGAAGTTGTTGTTGAAGATGTTACCTCCTTTGAAAATGTAGAAACCCACTTCCTTGGATGCGACAGAGAATCGGAAAGACCAATTTTGAAGACATTTAACTCTGAAAAGTTTAGCATCACCTCCAAAACTTGATTGAAGAATAAGACCCACTGAATCTTCATTGAGACGAATCCTTGATCTAGAGAAATCCACCACAAGAAAGAATTCCCAAAGACCTTTGCCTGGAATAAAATTGATACCAGTACCAAACTTTTCGAGGATCAACTTCTGAAAATTCATACCATCTTCAAACCTGAGATCTGAGAGAGCCATTGCTGTCCTCAGTGATCAAATGGAAGTTTGTAGGATGCTTTGTTGGTGTAAGCCTCGATCGGAGTGATCAGAGGCCGTCAATGTTGTAGGTGGACGCCGTGGCCGGAGTGGCCAGCGGCGGTAGCCCGGTGTCGCCGAGAGGAGAGCTCAAGTCGCCGAGAGCTGTGCCGAGCGGGGTGAAAGTGTTGAGTCTGTCGATCACTATGTATGGATGATTAAACAAGGTGAGCCTTTGTTTTGTAGAGGAATATCCTCTGAAAATTCACTATGTAGAGTCTGTCGATCACTATGTAGATGAACTCTACGGATGGGGCAAGAAAGGCTAGAAGCAAAGTGTCCTGTGGATGGAGCATAGAACCTGGCGCGATAGATAGGAGTATATATATAGGGAGCTCAAGTGCCATGTGTGTGTGCATACCCCGAAACTGGCACGCCTGATTGCGAGATCAAAAGGGCGTTTCAGGGAGTAGCTGGACCGCGATTAGAGAAGGCGAGGATGTGAATTTGTTTATGACGAACTGGCTCTGCTCCATTAGCTGGAGAGACGACTCGGCAACAAACCGTGTTCGCATTCGCAGTACACTATACATGTACCCGAGTGCGACCAGTCTTCGCCCAACTTAGTGACCAAGCAATCTTGGGAGTCTTGGATTGTTAATTCGAGTGTAGAATTATTGTTGATTCGATATCAGGTTCCGGGACAGCAACGTGTGATGTGGTGATGAGGCTTGGAAAATGCACCGGGAGCAGAGCAAAAACATTCGCTCATGCAGCTGGTCGTACTCACCTCCACGGCGACGGTGACGTTTTGGGAAAATTGACGCGCGCGGTCACTGGTCAGCACCGTAGGTAGGGGCATGACGAAACTGTCGCGTTCATGGACGACGAGGTGCTGCTGCTGGGCTGAATTAGCACCTCCACGCAAAATGTCCATCCGTCGAGCTACTCGTGGACTGCTTACTGATCATGAGTTCTGCATTGCACTGACGGCCGGGATACTCGTGGACTGCTTACTGATGATAGGGTGATTCGGAGAAACGCAAAACAACAACAAGTTCAGCCTTGACGGGTTTATGGTTCAAAGACACCCGTTTTACACTTCTAAATACCGGTGTCGAAGCTTAAAATTTACTTGCTTGTGGCGTCTGTATTACTATAGCTGCAGAGTATTCGAATTGGGGTGCTGCGGCCGCGGGTGCAGGTGTGAAACTGCAATCATGCAGTTAACGCGGAATGTTCCAGCAAACGAGATCTTTTTTCTTTTCAACCGATTCAACGCTTACTCAGCTTTCTGTTACTAAGTGACATCGCCTCCTTGAACGGTATAATAAGTACTTAAATTAGCGGTAGTGGTTTGGTATGCATATGCAAGGCAGCATCGATGGTCAGACGCATGTGCATCCATAGCTACTTCACCATTCTTTACTTCTTTTCAAACCACGTAAAGGGAGAACATGCTTACCTGCACCAAGTGCGATTAGAATTCTCAAGGAAAGCGAGTGATGTGCGTTTAGGATGAAGATCTCTCCGACTATCTCGCATTAAATAAAAAGACCTTGACCTGCGAGAGAGACGACTGACTACCTATCCATGCCACACGGCGCTTTCGCTGGGGCGACGGGGAAAGCTCGGTTTCGTACGCGCTTGATCAGCAGTGACCTAGGCTGGGTCGTATAGATATTTTATTTTCCGAGCTGCGTGTTAGGACACATCTGTTCTGAACTTCCTCCGGGTACATTATTTTTTTCAATAAGAGAAGGACAGTGCTGGGCGTTTCCGGGATCAAAATTTTCCATCCCCGGGTCTCCGTGCTGACACGTGTCCTTGTTTTTGCCCAAATCTCGTATTTGTTCCGTATAGCAAAAAACCCCCCGCTTTTGCTTCTATGTAGCAAAAAACGATTCGTGGAAAAAATTAAAATCTCATACCTCGCCGGAGTTACTGTAGCAAAAAAAAAATCGTACTACTGTAGCAAAAATCAACTTCGCCGGAACATCGCCGGAAAACTCGCCGGGAGACTCTCGCGGGACGATCTCATAGCAATAAATTTTTACTGTTGTAGCAAAAAATTAGAATAATAATATCAAAAAATTTGTCGTATTGTAGCAAAACAATGACCTCGCCGGAGATATTGCTGGAGTTCTCGTAGCAAAAAAAATGTACAAGAAAAGCAAAAGAAATACAAAAATGTAGCAAAATTTCGCGGCGGGTGGTGCACGGGCAGGCGCCACTGCGTGAAGCTCCGCGACGCGGAGCTGGACGAGGACGAGGACGACGACGACGGGCCGGCACCGTTACTATTGCCCGTCTTACTCTGCGCCTGCTGCTGCTTCATGATGAGGTGTTGACCTCTAAGTTGGCCCGATCTTCACGAATCGACAAGAACGAACGAAGAACGCACGAAGAACGCGATGAACATGACGAACACGAGAGGGGAAATCGAGGGCAAACGCGCGGAAACACAAAAGGGGGAAGATAACTCGTGAAGCCTACGAGGGATCGCAAACCCAAGTCAACAACACGCTAATTGAAACCGATTCCTCTCACCGGTCGTTCCACCGATCCAACAGAAGCCGCAAGGGGAAGGTTGGCAAGCGCTACTAGAATCACAAGGTGAAAGAGTAGCTCCTTAGAGAGATCTTGATACGGGACTAGATACACATCGTAGGAGTAGCCTCGTAAGAGGAGTCACCTCACAAGAGGGATACAAGGCAAAGCCCGAAGTTCTCAAATCATCCCTAAACCCTAGATCTAGCCACTTGGGTCCCTTATATAGCTCGGGGTCGAAGGGGGTCGAAACGGTGCCAAAACGGGGCAAATCCGTGCGTTTTTAGGCCACGCCGGCCTGTGGGGCCGGGGTGGAAGGAGGCGGCGGCCCAGGGCACGCCGGCCTGGGGCCGTGGTGGGGGAGGCAGCCGGCCTGGGAGGGGGGCCGGCCTGGGGCCGGGGTGGAGGCCGGCCCTCTCGGGGGGGGGGGGGGGGGGGGTGCCCGGCCTGAGGAGGGGCAGGGCCGTCCCGAGGCCGGGGTGGGCGAGGGGGAGGCCGGCCTTCTCTGTTGGTTGGCCGGCCTGAGAGGTAGGGAGGCCGGCCTGGCGGGGGGATGAGGCCGGGAGACCCCGTTTCCCTCCGTTCTTCCTCCTCGGATCTCCGATCTTGACGCCGTCTTCACCCGCTTCCTTCCTAGCTTCGTGGGCACCTTCTTGGATGTGTTCTTGAGCATCTTGGGAACCTTCTTGGGTCTCCATGTGGTGGTCCCACCTATGCATGTAGAGGGGTATTTCATGAGGTAGAGCACCGTTCACCAAGTCACCGGAAACATACGGAGATAGGAGTGAGTTCACCTTGTCGTGTATCGATGTTGGGCTTGGTTGAATACGGTGGGCTACATCATCTCCCCCCCCCCTTGAAAAAGAGTCGTCCTCGACTCTCGTTCCACCCATATGTCAGCGGGAGAAGGAATGTTGACGACGACGATGTCGTTGAAGTTGAGCCGCTTGTCGAAGTTCATGTGACGGTAGGCTCGTAGTGGGGATGGTCCAAAGGTGATGATGATCATGAAATGGTCCCCCTTGGATGGTTGAGGAAGATCTTGCGAGGCGTTGTAGTCGTTGAAGTTGAGCCTCTTATCGAAGATCATGCCAAGGTATGCTCGTGGAGGGTGTAGTTCAAAGGCGATGACGATCTTGACATGATCCTCCATGGGTGGGTGAGGATGAGCTTGACATGAGATGTAGTCGTCGTCGAAGAGCTAAAGAGGGTGTTGCTCCATGGGTTGCGGAAGCGGTAGAGTGTAGATGAACTTGACGTTGGTTGCGTTGTCGTTGATTCTCTTGTCGAAGTCCATGTACATCTTGGTGGTTGGCATGTAGTAATGGTAGTCATTGTCGTTGACGCGCTTGTCGAACTCCAAGTGCATCTTGACGAAGGGAATGTAGACGTGGTAGTCATTGTCGTTGACGCGCTTGTCGAACTCCTTGCACATCGTGACATGAGGGATGGATGTGTAGAAGTCGTTGATGTCGAAGTGCTTGTGACGCGCCGTGTAGATCTTGACTTGAGGAGTGTGGATGGAGAATGCCTTGTAGTAGAAGCTCTTGTCAATCTCCATGTGGATCATGATGAGCGGATTGTGCTCCTTCCAACTCTTCAAGTCGGTGTCGATGTTCATGCGTTGTGGAGAGCCTTGTATGTGGAGAAGTCCATGAGGTCGAGGATGCTTGATAGGGTCACCAAATCTCTGCAAAATAGACAACAAAGATGGAGAGAAAGTTGGTAAGCCATTAGTGTCGATACGCACACATGGGGTTTTGCTCTCAACTCTCATATCACTATTGGTGGCTATCATGGCAATGCCTCTAGGAACACTCATGCTTTTTCCACTCATTATGGGCTTGTGGCTCTCACTCACGTGATGGTGGATCTCTCTCTCACCACTCATCTCACTAGAAGCTTGAGAGGGGACACTAGAAGGCCCCAAAGTCTTGGCACAAGATGTGTGCGGGTTTGTCGAAGTCGTTTCATTGCTTGGAGTCGGTAGTGTCATAGCATGTGGTGAGGAGGACTCGAGCATCTCAACTCTTGGATTGATATCCAAGTGAGGAAATGGTGGCTTTCTTGGAGGAAGAGGTAGGGTCATGGCTTGTGTCAAGGAAGGCTCCAACATCTCCGTGATGTGGTAGTGTAAGCCATGCCTTGTAGCATCCTCAAATGGTCGATGATGATGATGAAGATATCCTTGGCTAGAATGGTGGTTTGAGCGTGGCCTTGTGGAGGTTGGCATGGGATGCTTTGAAGTCAAGCGGAGAGTGTCACCCAATTCGTCGTTACCTCCATCAATGATAGATGGGCCATTGACGCCAGCTCTAGAGAGGTTGCATCGTTGGTCATTATCTTGAGGGTAGGCTTGAAGAACCCGTGTCAACACTCGCGACGAGTTCGCGGCCTCATTGCAATTGACGCTTTCGTCACCATTGGTCGGCATGTCCAAGGAATTGAGAGCTAGTTGGTGCAAGGCATAGTATTGGCCTTCACTCATGTAGGCATGGTCACCATTTTGGTTGGCAACCATGATCATCTCGTTGTTAGCATTGGAAGCTCTCTTGCGGATGGTCGGAGTTGTCACTTGTGTCATTGGAGACGAAGAACAAGAATGCCTTAGAGATGATGGCAAGGGATGAGCCTCTTTGACAATGCCACATGCATCAACGTCTTCATCATAGAGTGGTAGAGTGGTCTCCTCATGCATATCGTGATGTTGATCTTGTGTCATGGGAGGAATAGCTTCACACTCTTGATGTTGGTGTTGCTCTTGTGGCGATGAAGGAAACTCATGGCCTTGATCATGAAGGTCATTGTTCATCCTCATAGAATGTCGCTCATGGAAATTGTGGTTGATTGTTGGTGGAGAAGTATCTCTCGCCTCTTTCCTTGACGAGGTAGTGGTATCATAGTGTCCATGGAGAGGATGTTCTTGATCCTTGTCGAAGGCGGGGTGCGAATAGAAAGCACAATCTTGGTGAAGATGAGGTGGAGGCTCCCATTCCTCATATGGATGATGACGCTCATGGTCCTTGCACCTAGTAACATTGAGGCAAACGGCGCTCAAGTCGTTGTCTTCATGGTCTTGATGGTGCGGTGCTTCATCCAATATGGGAGAAGAAGAGTCATGGATAGCATCTCCATTTGCTTGATGGTGACGAGGTCGCTCATGTGGGTCCTCATCAAAAATAGGAAGTGAGAGGTCACTTGGAGCATCTTCACTTGCTTGTTGTTGACGTGGTCGCTCAAGAGGTTCCTCATCAAACATGGGAAATGAGAGATCATGAGTAGCATCCGTGCCTAGTGGTGGTCGAAGTGGGCGCTCATAGGGGTCTTCATCAAAGAGAGGAAGTGAGAGATCATTTGTAGCATGCCCACTTGGTTGTTGATGATGGTGGTGCTCATAGGGGTCATCATCAAAGATGGGAAGTGAATTAGCAAATTGAGCAATCCCACTTGGTTGTTGTCGATGGTGGCGCTCAATGGGGTCTTCCTCGAAGATGGGGAAAGACAATCCATAGGGAGCATTCGCACTCGCTTGATGTTGAGAAGTTCTCTCATTTGGGTCTTCATCAAAGATAGGCGGTGGAAGCTCATGTGGGTCATCCTCATTGGTTTGGCAATGATGATCATGATGGAGAGGATGGCGCCGGTGGTTATTGTTGTGGAGTTGAGGGAGACGTTCACTAGAAGCCATGTCGAGGGCACCTTCTTGAGAATGGCCTTGGTCTTGGTGGTCATTGTGGTGGTGATACACATTTTGACTTGGAATCCTTGAATGTGGGCGAGAGCCATCCACGAAGCCATTTAGACCAATGTCATGAATCGAGCTTGGAGAAGGTGGGTGATGAAGAATATCCGGTTGTAGAGGGTGATCTTGAAGAGGGTCACCACGGCCTTGTCGGTGTCGAGGTCGAGGTAGTGGTGATGGCGAGCAATGATCACACCAATGTCGTCGCGGTGGTGGAGGATGATCATGGCGACGGTCTTGGTGATGAGCTTGGTGATGATCATGTGGAGACTTGCCATTTCGTCGTGACTTGGAGGTCGATGATGATCCATGGCGGTTGGCGAGGATGGTCACTTTGCCTTCAATACTCGCCATGTGATCATTGAATCGAGAATGATGAGCTTGAAGTTGACGGTCCAAACGCTCCAATCCATCACGAGCAAGTTGGCAAAGCCGAAAGTGTTCATGGCTGTTGACGAAGTTGTGGTAGCCAATGTTGTGGAAGAAAGAGGTTCCTTGATCGTCCGAACTCGGCCTTGTTAGTACTCCTTCCCTAGCCATCTCAACAAGCACAAGTGTATATATAGAGTGTGGAGACCTAAGAGCTCAAACCTCACCTTTTAGCAAATGTTGGAAACTAGTGGACCAAGCCAAGAGAAACCGATAACAAAAAGAATCAAGTGACTTGAGTTCGAAAGATCCCGAAAACACGCTCCAAAACACACACGGCTTATTGGTAGATGGCAAATGGGTTAGAAAGGTGGCAACGAAAACGACAAATCCAAAGAAAAGTGTGTTGTAAAACATGGAGAAGAATCAAAGAAAGTTAGCACGAAAACCAAACCTAGTGGAGGAAAATGCTATGGTGGAAACGAAAAACACACACACACAAGTGATAAATGGGGTTAGTGCGGCCAATGGACGAGCGGAGACGAAATGTACCTATGGAAGACTAAGCTCATTGCCACACCAACGCAAGGAGGACGCTAGCTCAAACCGAAATTAATTAGAGGCAACAAGATTCACAATGTGGCAACCGGTCACTCTCTTCTCTCTTGCGATACGAAGCTATGCGTTCCTACAAATGATAGCAATTGGCATCGGTCTTTGCTTCTTTTGGCTCTGTTTTCTTCTTGCTCTTTCTCCTTTCTCTTTTTTTTTATCTTTGATGATGATGATGCGGAGATGATTCCCAAATGCCAATGCCTACTCGTAGCTAGTCTCTCACAAGCGCAAAACTCGCACTCTCGGTGCCACAAATGATGCCAAGCGGTGTAAAAGAACTAGTCCAAGTAGGTAAGGTACACAAAGGAATGGGTTAGTTCAAACGGAAGCAAGTTATACCTATGCGGTGGATGATCTCGGACTTGCGGCCGGTGGATATCGATGTCGTGTGGATCCGATGATGTAGATGCGTAGGCGATGTCGATGGCGACGCGTAGGAACTTGCCTCACTCAAATCGGAGCAACGACGACAAAGAAAAACAAGATACAAAATCTGTCCAAGAATCGAAGAGCAGCATTTTTCTGAAATTTTTGCTCAAATTCGAAATTTCTCCCAAATCAAGAAAAATTTTGGACAAATTCAAGAAATGTGGCTGAATAGGACGGTGGGGAATGGTTTTGGGCAACAAATCTACGAAACAAAACCACGAAAAACTCAACAAATCAAGAGATCGGTCAAAATCCCTTTGGGCTATTTTTGGTCAAATTTTCAAATTTATGTTGGATAGAAGAAAAATTGGTGGTAGGGGAGGGGGTGGGGGTCGGATTCGTGTCAATCTAGCTCTGGATACCAGATGATGAGGTGTTGACCTCTAAGTTGACCCGATCTTCACGAATCGACAAGAACGAACGAAGAACACACGAAGAACGCGATGAACACGACGAACACGAGAGGGGGGATCGAGGGGAAATCGAGGGAAAACACGCGGAAACACAAAAGGGGGAAGATAACTCGTGAAGCCTACGAGGGATCGCAAACCCAAGTCAACAACACGCTAATTGAAACCGATTCCTCTCACCGGTCGGTCCACCGATCCAACAGAAGCCGCAAGGGGAAGGTTGGCAAGCGCTACTAGAATCACAAGGTGAAAGAGTAGCTCCTTGGAGAGATCTTGATATGGTCCTAGATACACATCGTAGGAGTAGCCTCGTAAGAGGAGTCACCTCACAAGAGGGATACAAGGGCAAAGCCCGAAGTTCTCAAATCATCCCTAAGCCCTAGATCTAGCGACCGGGGTCCCTTATATAGCTCGGGGTCGAAGGGGAGTCGAAACGGTGCCAAAACGGGGCAAATCCGTGCGTTTTTAGGCCACGCCGGCCTGGGAGGCCGGCCTGTGGGGCCGGGGTGGAAGGAGGCGGCGACCCAGGGCACGCCGGCCTGGGGCCGGCCTGGCAGCCGGCCTGCGGCCGTGGTGGGGGAGGCAGCCGGCCTGGAGCCGGGGTGGAGGCCGGCCCTCTCGGGGGGGGGGGGGTGCCCGGCCTGAGGAGGGGCAGGGCCGGCCCAAGGCCGGGGTGGTCGAGGGGGAGGCCGGCCTGCTCTGTTGGTTGGCCGGCCTGAGAGGTAGGGAGGCCGGCCTGGCCGGGGGATGAGGCCGGGAGACCCCGTTTCCCTCCGTTCTTCCTCCTCGGATCTCCGATCTTGACGTCGTCTTCACCCGCTTCCTTCCTAGCTTTGTGTGCACCTTCTTGGATGTGTTCTTGAGCATCTTGGGCAGTGGGCACCTTCTTGGGTCTCCATGTGGTGATCCCACCTATGCATGTAGAGGGGTATTTCATGAGGTAGAGCACAGTTCACTAAGTCACCGGAAACATACGGAGATAGGAGTGAGTTCACATTGTCGTGTATCGATGTTGGGATTGGTTGAATACGGTGGGCTACATCACTTCATCTTCTGGTGCCACTGCGGCGGCGACAGCAGTGCGGAGGCTGCGACGGCCTCGGCCAGCAGCGACGCGACGCCCTCAGCGGAGGGCGTGTTCGAGCCGCCGCCACCCTGGACGCCAGCGCCGTTCCCCACGCCGACAACGTTGTTTGTTGGGCGTGGCCGTGGGGCTGAGCGCCGGGTGCGTGCAGGTGCTGAAGATGCCGCACGAGAAGAGCGCCCGTGGCGTCACATTGAGCTTCGCCGCGCCCCCGTCGTGCTGCTGCTGGTGCGCGCGGCTCATCTGCGGCCCGCTCGGTCGATCCCCACGCATGCTCGCGCAAGAAAACCGCAGATCGAAGCGCCACGTATAGCGCGATGAGGCGTTGTTGCTGTGGCGGTACGAGGGCGGGCGGTTGATATGGAGGAGATGGCTGGCGGTGGCCCGGCGGGAGTGCAGAGGCGGGCGAGCGGGCGGTGGAGACGAAGTAGTGGAGTCGTGGCCTAGTGGAGAAGATAAGGTCAAAGGCTGCGACGGGTTGGTGGGTCCAAGCAAAAGGACACCCGGACAAAAACGTTTCATCAGACGGCTCCGCATCCGGAGGATGCAAACGCGGGATCCCCCGGGGGGTAATCAGCGACGCGGGATCCCGGGGGGTAATCAGCATTTTCCATAACAGAAACTTTATTACTTAAAAAACTTAAGCATGTATCCGGCCTATGCATAGCCAAAATACACACAATTACATTCCACAAAGATATGAAACGACGTAAATAAAAGACGAATTACATATCATCATGAGAAACTGTAAAGACGATTAAACTACTGGAGGACCAATCCGAAGATTATGCTGTCATCCATGAAGGGTAAAATTAGCTCTTGCCGAATCCTCCAATCGAGAACACGCGTCCATGGACAGGGAATGATGCTCCACACATTGCAACGGCGCCCAAGAACGGATGAAAGCCGTCTTCCGGTAAATGGCCTGCATAAGAGAGATATTTTTATCATTAAAAATCTTGTCATTCCTACATAGCCACATCGATCAAACGACGGCAATCGTTATCATCCTAATTAGCTGCTTAAACCTAGAATCAACACCATTTAGGTGGATTCGAAGCTATCTGAATGGCTGACCATATAGATCTAGCAAAATTGCAATAAAAGAAAAGGTTTTGTATAGTATCGTTCTGAGGACAAAAGACACACGATTTGTTTCCTTGCCAATTCTTCGTAGCAAGGTTGTCCCTGGTAAAAATAACTCCGGGACGAAGATACCATACAAACACTTTAGTTTTCAATGGAATCTCCATCTTCCAAATCTTTTTAAAATTAATAACTGGAAACTCATGCTGCACTAACACATTGTACATAGAACCCATCGAGAATTTTCCATTCTCATGGAGGTTCCACCAAAATCTATCAGATCCTTGCGTCAACTACACTAAAGCAAGACTATGTAACAAAGCATTCCAAGATGCTTGTCTAGCACCAAACATACTTCTCTTGAACGACACATTAGGTGGGAAAGACTCCATCACCTTGGCGAGAGTATCTCTTTTATGTCGCACAATGCTATACAAACCTGGAAAACATTCTCGAAGGGTGTTATTACCCATCCATATATTCTCCGAGAACCTAATTTCCGATCCATCCCGAATTGAGAAAGACCCATGCGGGAAAATGTATTTTTGGTGGCCATGAGACCATCCCAAAAGTGAGAGTCACCCGACTTCCAGTACACCTGAGACTGCGCTTGTGGACACACATACTTTCTTCTTAGGAGGGTCTGCCAAACCCCATCCTCATTTAGTAGATTAAAAAGCCACTTGCCAAGGAGGGCTATATTCTTGACCTCAAGGTCATGAATCCCAAGTGCCCCTTGGTCTTTAGGTCCGCAAACCACACTCCACTTAGTCAAGCGGTACTTTCTCTTCTCATTATCCTCTTGCTAAAAGAATCTTGACCGGAAATAATCCGGTCTTTTTAGAACTCCTTTTGGCAATTGGAATAAAGAGACCATATACAGTACCATATTACTAAGTACTGAGTTTATGAGTACTAATCCCCCCCCTAAGGATAATAATTTACCTTTCCATCTGTGCAACCTAGCATGTAAACGTTCCTCAACCAGTTTCCATTCAACATTTATGAGTCTCCGATAGTGAATAAGAATATCCAAGTACTTAATAAAAAATTATCCTTGCGCACAGCCAGAAAACTCAGCATATTGAGAAACATCATTTTGGGCCTCACCGAAACAAAACAATCCACTCTTATGGAAATTGATCTTTAAACCCGACAAATCCTCAAACGCTGAGAGGATTAACTTCATGTTTTTTGCTTTTTCGATGTCATGATCCATAAAGAGAATTGTATCGTCAACATATTGAAGTATGAACAAACCACCATCCACTAGATGTGGAATGACCACTTCAATTTGGCCATCATACTTAGGTCTTTCAATTAAATTAGCGAGCATATCCGCCACTATATTAAATAGCATTGGCGACAATGGATCACCTTGCCTAAGACCTTTTTTTGTTTGGAAGTATCGGCTTGTGTCATCATTGACCTTGATGGAAACACTTCCTCCTGGATATGAAACTTTGAATTAAAGCACGGAATTCAGTGGAAAAACCTTTCATTTTGAGAGTCTGCTGAAGAAATGACCATTTAACCTTATCATATGCTTTCTCCAAATCAAGTTTTAGAATCACCCCATTCAACTTTTTGCGGTGCATTTTGTGGATCGTTTCATGAAGGGTAACCAACCCATCAATGATGTTATGGCCTTGCAGAAAAGCAGTTTGAGAAGGGCGAACCACATGATCAGCCACTGCATTTAGCCTTAATGTCGCGATTTTGGTAAATATTTTAAAACTAACATTAAGAAGGCAAATAGGTCAGAATTGTTGGATACTTTCTGCCTCATTAACCTTAGGTAATAAAATGACTTCACCAAAATACAGACAGAACAACTCCAAATTATCCACTATGAAGACAATAGAACAATTGGAGTAGGTCGGATTTGATAACTTCCCAAAAGCTTTAATAGAATTCAGCCGGGAAGCCATCTGGGCCAGCAGCTTTGTTGCTTTCCATTTGGAAAATAGCCATTCTTACCTCGTTCTTAGAATAAGGTGCATTGAGAATACTATTTTCCTCATTAGAAACCTGGGGATATCTGACGTTTGGTTCTCATCCAAGTAAAAAATGATCTTCCTCCGGATCTCCAAACAGTCCTTTACAATAATTACTAATATACAACTTTAGTTGCTCATGGCCCTCGATCGTACCCTCATCCTGTACTAGAGAAAAAATATGTTTCTTCTTGTGTCTGCCATTGGAAATATTATGGAAATATCTCGTATTCGAGTCCCCGTCCAGAATGAACTGTGCTTTCGATCGTTGATACCATTTAAGCTCCTCCTCGCGTAACAATCCCGCAATCAGTGCATTTGATTTATTTTTCAATTCAATCTCGTGCCCAGATAGAGGTCGGATTTCCGCTAATGCATCGAGGTCATCAATAACTGATTAAAGCAACTGCTTTTGTTTTCTAAGTACACACGTTGTATGATGAGCCCATCTGTTGAGGTAGTTACGTAGAGCACGTATTTTGTTATTCCACCTCTAGGTTGTCGGTGTCCCAGCAACCGGTATTTCCCATATACTTTTGACCATTTCAGCAAAGCCCTTCCGGTGTAGCCATCAAAGTTCAAACTTGAACCGGCTATTACAACATGGCCTAGGCAATCCAGTCATCAAAAGGATGGGCGCATGGTTTTACATAGCCTCAATATGTTCTAGAGCGGTCGTCGTAGTTCCGTTGTCGAGGGTAACGTTTGCCGCTTAGTACGGCAGTCGGTCCGCCTTCTGTGGTCGCGACGAGCCGGTTGGCGTATCGTGTATTGCTCATCTGGCTATCTCCTCTCTTCCGGTTACCCCGATTGTGTCCACCTTGGTTGTAGTCACGGTCTTTCCGGCTAGACTGGTCGGCTACATCTTTCTTAGCCGGTGGGGTGTTGATCAGCTAGCTAGTTGCGTCTAGCCGGATGGGTTTCTTCATGGCTGCGTTGTCAGTGGCATACTTTTCCGCGATGGTCAGGAGCGCCGCCATGGTCTAGGGGTCCGCCCTGAAGATCCTGTGCTTCAACATGGTGCCATCCCTGCACCCGCCTGAGAAGTGCTCGATGGCGGTCTTCTCGTCAATTCCCTAACAAGTGTTGCGCAGGGTGGTCCATCTTGTAAGATAATCGCGGTCTCTCTCGTTCTTCCCTTAAACGCATTGTGTGAGCTGCTGCGACCAGCCTGGTCGCTGGTAGGTGCTGACAAAGTTGTAGACAAATACTTCCTCGAAGTCCAGCTAGTTGTTGATGCTGTCGGCTGGAAGGCTGCTAAGCCAGGTCCGAGCCGTCCCTGCAGCATGAGGGGTGCATAGCGGACTGCCACCCTCTTGTTTCCGCCTATGAAGGCAACGGCGGTGATGTAGTCCGTCAGCCAGTCCCCCAACTTGGTGGATCCATTGTACTTGGCGGTGTCTCAGCGGAGCGAGAATTTCTCCAGGAAGGGCTCCCCCCCTGATGCGTGGCCCCAGGAACGCGGGGTCGTTCGCCGGCTCGTCTTCTATCACCTGGGAGAGCTTGAGCATGTCGACGCGGACCCGGAGGTCGTTATTGATTGCAGGGACGAGAGGTCCTAAGCGTCCTTGGACGCCGCCTCGGGGGTTGGCCTGCTCAGGTTCTTGGTAACTGGCGGTGGTGGCGGATAGTTTGCCCGGCTGCCCTACGCGGACGGATGGGGTTTCCGTCCACCTTGGTCGTTGTGCCGACTGTCGCCTCCATCCGGTGGTGCGCGTGGTTCGTCCCGAGGGCCAGATGTGACTGTTGGCGCTCACGGCGTCCGCTCGCGGCCGGTTGTCGGTTGGCCCTCCGGTGGTGGTTTGGGATAGAAGCATGTTGCCCACCATGAGATCCGCCGGCTCCTCCTTGGCCGCTTGAGCATGTCATGGAGGCGTTGTACGCCGCCTGCTGCTGATTTGCGGCCCTCACGAGGTCTTGGAGGCGTCGCTATTGATAGAGTAGCGTGGCCGCTTGGTCCGTCCTCATGTTCTTCGCCGGGGTATTGCAGACTAGACGCTTGGAACTAAGCGGGTCGGAGTGCTCCCCTTCACGGTTCATCTTGTTGACGAGGTTGCCACCTTGATGGCGCACCTCATCTGCTGGCTGGGCATGTTTGGCATCGGGATGAAGCCGTGGGCGACGTTGTACTCGCGAATGGTAGCCTCCACTTGGCGGTGCTTCGCCGCTACCTCTTCCGCCTTCTGCAGGAGCAGCAAGCGTGCTTTCTCCAGTTCCTCGGCCGCCTTCGCCGATTCGGCGTCGTGGGTGACATGCACGTTGAGCCCTTCGGCGATTCCGCTGGTGGTGGCGCCAGTCGGGCGGCCTATGCCGGCATGGCTAGTCCTGGGGTTGGTCACTATGATCTCCGCGAAGATGCGGGGCTCGGCGCTGCTTTCGCAGCCGGCTGCCTCCTCGGGGAGATAATCTGAGAAAGCTAGCACCTTGACAGGATACTCGGGGACGATGAGGATGTAGACGCGATGGTCGCCGAAGGAGACGACGGAGCCGCATGTAGGAGGGGCCGCCTCCTCCGCGAAGCAACCGACATTGTCGATGATGCAGTTGAAGGCGCCGAACGTGAGGACAAGGCCGGAGGCGACATGCTCGCCGGAGCCGGCCGGAAGCCCTGCACGGAGTGAGACTCCAGTCGGACGGGGTCCCACGTGGAACGAGACTCTGGGCACCGCTCTATGCCCCACGACGGGCGCCAACTGTCGTGGTATCATGCACGGCAGCACCATTGCGTTAGCAATGGGGTTTACTAAGGGACACAGGTTGCGAGCGTCGGTGTCCGTGCGGGATTGGGCAACAAGCGTGAAGGAGACACGATGTACCTAGGTTTTGGACCTCAGCCTTGTGAGGTGCTTACTCCTTCAAGGATAAACTATATGGTGGTGTATATGGTGTTACAATGTGCTCCTGGAGCTATTCTTACTAAGTGAATTCACCACCTTTATAAATAAAGCAACAACCATATATCCCATTTGATTCAAAGGATTTCCAAAGGAATTGTATAGGATTTTTATAGATAGGATTTTATTCCTGTCCATTTAATCCATAGATTCAAAGGACTGAATACTCCAAATTCCTTCCTACACAATAATTCTATAGGATTTCTAACAAGATGTGAGACCTCTTGGAAAAATTCCTATATTCTTATGACAACTATGACATACATTCAATCCCTATACAATTTTTCTGCATTTTTCCTGCGGTGCCATCAAACAATACCTATTAGTGATTCCTGTATTTTTTTTCCTATAGGATTACAAGTGGCATGACATACTATTTCTACACTATTCATATTCCTATGTTTGAGAAATCCTATGAATCAAACATGCCCTACAAGAGTTCACAAAAAATAGCAATGCTGGGCCCGTAGTACAAACATGCCCAAAACGAAAGAAAAAAAAGCGAAATAGCTTGAAGAGCGTACAGAAGATAGCACCCATCGATAAAGAGAGACAACATTCCTCCACAAATCCGTCCTTCGAGCTCGATCCGCTACCACGCTTCATGACACCAGGGACCCCGAGTACCAAGGTAGCACCTTCAGGAAGGAATGCGATGTAAGAATGCGTTGCTACTGGCCGGACTAACAAGCTAGTCCTAGGGTTTCCCACAACACTTGGAGGGGAGTGGAGAGGATGTACCCACAATGCTCTCCAAGGAAGAATGGCGACGCACACAAACGCCATCGATCCGGTGCCGAACCAGTTAGCTGGGATTTCTCCCGGACACGAATCGCACCACCCCATAAGGACTAGGTCATGAAGCCCCCGGGAACACCGCCCGAATGAGACCACATGCCCAGCTCTAGCGCGAGCGCGTGTGCGATGGACAATGAGGGCGCAGTAGCAGGATGATGAGCAGGTCGGGTGCTGGCCCGAAGAAATCGGTCCCAAACAGGCCAGCAAAGCGAAGTAGTAGCAAGACCTAGGCCCGCCTGGCTAGGGTCTAGCCAGCATGCTCGCATCCATAGACGTTGTCGGACATGGGACCGCATGGCCAGATCCAACACGAATGTTCGCGGTCACCGTAGACATCGACGTGCCATGGCCCACCTACCAACGCACCCTCCCGTCCCCATGCACGAGCGCCGATACACGGGCCAGCTAGATCTGGCGAGCCGCAGCCGAGCCCCCCGCTGTCAAACTCGCAACCACTTACCGACGTTCAACCACGAGGACGCTGGTGAGAGCACCAACACCTCCCAAGGCCACCATCACCGCGGGTATGCCGCCACCGTCAACGCTGCTAGATTCGGTCCTGCCTAGCCCAGATACGGCCCGCCGCACATGCATGTAGCCTCATCGTGGAGCCTCCTTGCTCCGGACGCCACGTATATGCATCACATAGACTCTTAGGCCACACTGACGACGCCCCGAAGTCTGCCGCCCGCCGCCACAACAACATGCCTGCCACAACCACGGTCCACACCAACAAGACCTAGATCCTATGCGAGCAAAAGCCCCGCCGCTGCCGTCACCCACACTGGCTTTGCCCAGTGATGTCCCCCAGCGGCGGCGGGAGGGTTCGAGACGCCAACTGTGTCGCCCTTGAGAGAGTGATGCGGTGGCCGGAGGATGATGAGGCCCTAATACCACATGATGAGGCGTCATCCTCTTGGATGGCCCGATCTTCATGAATGGACCAAGGGTGGACTAAGAACACATGTAGAACACGGAGGGATTGCGAAAACCAAATCGAACACATAAGAACCAAGATAACTAGCAAGCCATACTGATTCGGTCTGTCGGCAACACACCCCAAGGGTAGCCTCCGGATCTTACGAATCAAGTCAAACTTACTGTTGCTGAAACCACTTAAACTTCTCAACGGGTCCACCGAGCCAATAGAATCTTAAGGTTTAGTTGTGAAAGATTGGGAACACACTACTAGAATCCCGAGGGGAAAGTGTCACAATCTAAATGTATGTCTTGATACGATCCAATAGATTCAATAGAGGAGTAGCTTTGATACAATCCTAAATGATGATCATACGAGACTACGAGTATCCTCACAAGAGGGATGGGGGAGCAAAACTCACAAATCTCAAATTCTTCTCTAGCCCTAGATTTGGGCCCTAGGGTCCCTTTTATAGTGGCAAGGACGAAGGGGTAGGTGGAGGGCGAAGTTACAAGGCCGATGACCTGATTTCTTCTCGCCCGCAAGGCGCCGTACGATCCGGCGACTGATGCTGGCGCTAGGTTGCTGGTGTAGGGGAGCTGGAGTCCAGGAGCCGGACGGTCTGGCCCTTGTAGCCAGACGGACCAGCGTCGAGGGCGCTGGATGGTCTGGCGCTTCATCTTCTGGGCGAGTCTTCAGTCGCCGAATCGTTCGGCGCGCTTGCGCGTGTCGCAGCCGAGAGTTGCCGCTCCAGTGCTGGTAGCTACTGGAAGGTATCTGACGCGCCGAATCGTTCGCCACCTGGCGCCGGATGGACCGACGTCTTGGGGTTGCGCCTAGCGCTGCGGGCTTTAGGAGCCGGATGGTCCTGCGGGTGGCGCCGGATCAGCCGGCGGCTCTAGACTCTAGGCACCTTTTCCTCTTTTTCTTCTTCTTCCTTCTCGGTATCTTGGCCATATTATTGATCATCCTTGGCGTTTTCTTGGGGCTCCCTTAGATATGAGTATGCATAGGGTATTCACATGAGGTAGCGAATTATTCATCGAATGGTCAAGATCATGGAAGAATAGGAGCGAGTTCACCTTATGCCAAAGTATATTATAACTTTATAAGCTGTTTTCATACAACCATTGGGGCTCAAAAAATAAACACCAGGAGGGAGAAGGGAGTGCTTTTGAAGCCTGACATTGCCAAAGCTTTTGTTTCCTTGTCTTGGCCCTTTCTACTGGAAGTGTTACGGAAGATGGGATTCAGCTAGGCTTGGTGTGGACTAATATCCATTCTACTTCGTACGACCAGTACAAAAATCATGGTAAATGGAGTGCAAGGGAAGAGAATTGTTCATGCTAGAGGGTTGAGACAGGGGGGCCCTATATCCCCCATGTTGTCTGTTTTGGCAATGGAGGTTTTCACATGCACAATCTCCAAGGCTGTTGAGGAAAGTCTATTTTCCCCCTTTTGGGCTGCACAGCAAAACAACGTGTGTCCATTTACGCTGATGATGTGGTACTCTTCATTAAGCCCTTAGAGAGGGATCTTGATGCGGCGAGGTAGCTTTTGCAAATCTTCGGGGAAGCTTCGGGCTTGCAATTCAACTATGCCAAGACCTCTGCAACGCTCATTCGAAGAGAGTAGGCGGACGAGGTTATGGTACCACAGGTGCTGAACTGTAACATTGTGGTGTTCCCAATAAAATACCTCAGGCTCTAGTTAGCATTGCGACCTTTGTCAAAAGGAGAATGACAACCATTGCTCGACCAGGCCCTAAGGTGTGTGCCATCTTGGCAAAATGGGATGATTGCCAGGGCAAGAAGATTAACATTAGTCAAAGCAGTGGTCGCGGCGAGGCCGGTTCACCAGTTGTTAGTGGTCGAGGCCCCTTGTTGGCTGTTGGAAGAAATTGACAAATGGATGAGGGGATTTTTTTTGGTCTGGTTCGGAACATGATCTAAGAGATCGTGGCCTAGTGGCATGGGAAAACGTCTGCAAACCAACAGTTTTTGGAGGACTAGGAGTGAAGAACCTTGAGCTGCATGGTTTAGCTCTCCAAGTCAGATAGGAGTAGCTAAGGCGAACAGATGGGTCTCGACCTTGGCAAGGCCTGCCAGTCCTGAGAGATACCATGGCTGCAGAAGTCTTCAATAGCCCGGTGAAGATTAGAGTGGGGAATGGGAGGATACCCCTGTTTTGGAAGGACAGGTGGTTGGATGGGCTCGCGGTTGGAGACCTAGCTCCACTCATGAGGGAGGCGGTCAACACTAGAACGGCTAATAAAAGGACCGTCTACGAGGCTTTGAGAGAGAACAAATGGTTGGCTGACATTAAGCCCCCGCTTGATTTACGAATGGCAACCCAATGCACTAATCTTTGGTTGTTGAGGATGGACAGGGAGGAGACGAGGGAGTATGAGTTCAGCTGGTCAGCTTCGGCATTAGGGGTCCACTCGGCCAGCTCCACGTAGAAAATGCTTATGCAAGGTATCATCAGATTTCCACTCGCCAATGAGGTCTGGAAGTGTTGGGCCCCAGCGAAGTGCAAGATATTTATGTGTTTTGCGCTTCAACATAGGATTTGGACATCGGACAGGAGGGCAAGGCATGGCCTTCAGGCCTAGCCGGATGCGTGTCGGCCATTTCTACAGGAGATTGAGACCGCGGACCACATCCTGGCTCAGTGTGTTTACGTGAGACAGGGTTGGTGGTTATGCTCTCAGAATTTGCATACTCCAATTCCTATCCCCACCCGCTTGGACACACTAGAAAACTGGTTGTTGACAGTCAGAGATAGATTCAGAGACAAGCAGCGAAAAGCTTTCGATTCTTTGGTGGCTCTAGTTCGCTGGAATATTTGGAAGCAGCGCAATACTAGGGTGTTTGGAAACACTAGTCAACTCAGGAGCGAAGTGGAGCTTGTAGCTAGAATCTTCGAGGACCAAAAGCTTTGGGTGGCTGCGGGAGCCGGAGTGGGAGTCATCTTTCGAGAGTAGTTGCTTAGGCTTGTGTGAGTGAGTGTGTCGACAACTGAGTTGCCTGTAACTTTTGCTGTCGGCCTCTTGTACTGTTATCTCTCTCTTTCTATAAAAATTAGGTATGTAATTGCATACCCTCTAAAAAAGTAGATCCACTGGGAGTTGTAGGAATTCTTGGTGGAATAGGTCGGGCTGCATGAGGGAAGGATGTAAACGATGAACCAAGCGGGGCCTAGAAGGGGCCGAGCGAAAAAACATTCCCCTTCGCTCCGCATCGCTCCGCATCGCTCCGCATCGCTCCCTAGCACCTCTCTCCCGTCCTCTCCGTCTCCTCGCCGTCGCCGGACGGCGTCACCGGCCGAAGGCCAGGCGCTGGCGGCGGCGGGGCTCTCCTTCTCCCTCGTGCGGGTGTGATGGCGCGGGCCAAGATGTCCGGCTTGGGCGTCGTGCTGATCCAGGGGCACGGCGGTGTGGCTCCCGCGGTGGCAGCATGGATACCTGGTGTCGGCGGTTGGGCGCGCCTGTGGTGGAGCTGCTCGTCATGGTGGCGACGGTCGTCGCAGGCGGCGCGGGAGGTAAAGGCCCAACTTTCCGACGGCGGGTGGCACAACGGTGGCTGTCTGCCTACAGGGTCGATCTCCGGGAGCTGTGTGGCGCACCAAGGGCAGCGGCAGGCGACGGTGGCCGGAATGGCATTCTCCAGGGCGGGCCCAATCTGAGCCAGGAGGGGCCGATCTAGCCCTGACACGCTCCTGGCAGCTGAAGGGAGGCGGACACGCTCCTGGCCGCTCCGTGCTTTTCCTTGCGCGCCCATGATGGCGCTGTGAGTTGCGGGCTTCCGGTGGTTCTGGCTCAAACCGGCCGGCGGTGGTGCTCGGCGAAGAGGGCGTCGGTACTTGGTAGGGCCGATGATAGGCTGGTATATGGACGGTGGCGACGGCCTTGGCGCTGCAGCGCGGCGGCGGGGCGAGTCGGGTCTGATCTGGGCCGGATCTGCATGATATGGCTGATCTGGACCTGACAGGCCTTACTGCCGCGTCTGGTCGGCGACCGCATTTGGCGGTGGAGATCGGCGGATTGTCTCCTATTGGCTACCCATATCGTCCATGCGGGCGTGGATCGTTGGCCTTGCTACATCACCTGATTCGTCGATCTCACGGTGTTGTCTCAGCCTCCTCTCAGGTTTAGGTCGTGGAAGCCGGGGCGGCGGCCCTGGAAGGTGGACTGCGCGGGTGTCTCTGCGGCGAGCGACGTGGCGGTGGTGATGAGCTCTTTCCTTGGCCGTGTGGATGGCGAGGAACGGACGGCGGGGTTCCTGGCGTTGGTGGCGGCAACTCCCAGATCATGTTCGGGAGGCCATTCTAGGGGTTGGTGGGAGGTCCGAATCCTCGGGCGTAGTGCGTAGGTTTTTTCGAGCGAAAGCTCTGCGCTCTGGCGCCAATGGCGGCGATGCCTGCGGGTATCGTTACCCTCTTGGGGGTGCTGTTGTGGCTACCTTTTCCATGTTAGCACTCCGGGTGAAAACCCTTGACCGTTTCTGTCTCGACGACGGCGACGTGCTACGTCTTTACCCTCTTGGGCGCGTCATCGTGGAGCCTCAGGCTTCGGGCTCATTCCAGTGACCTCGGTGGCAAGATTGGTTCTCATTGTTCTTATTTTCTATCTTTGGTCTGCTTTGTAAGAGGTTCATTTCATCACTTTGTATCGGTTTGGCCGTTGAGCATTATTTATAAAGCGGGACGAAATCCTACTTCGAGAGAGCGGGGCCTAGAAGAAGTAATACACCTAGCAACCTGCGGGAACATGCTGAGAACGCCCCTTTGTTTGGTGTGAGCGACCCACCATGAGAGAATTCACAATCATCCATTTCCACCCTCGCCGTCATCAAATTCCAAGTAGCTGGGCATGTGACTTTGTCTTGCAAAACCCGGCCCGTAGAGTTGCCTGCCTCGCGTCCGTTTCTTAATGTACCTATCATTATCATCTGGTCCCAGACCTCCATGCTAATTGTATTGCCAGGAGATTACATGTAACACTACTCAATTGAACCGAGATGGATCCATCAATTAATTAATCACCAAGTTTCGACAGCAACCAGCACAGCACACACCCCGCTTGGCACTTGCGGATTGCTATCCTACCGAAGCTAAACCCCGATCGGAGAGCAAAAAAAGAATACTCGTCAAGAACTCTATACTCACGCTTGCAATCGCAAACTTTTCGTATACATGCTGCTTACGAAAAATCAGTATGCTGTGTGACTCTACATCCAGCAGGTGGCTGGCCAGGAGGGGTACTGCTGGTAACCGTAGGCGCCGGCGGGGTGGTCATAGACGGGCGCCGCGTGCGAAGGGTACTGGTAGTAGTTCCACGGGTACGCGTACTCGACGACAGAGGCGGCGGCCGCCTCGGTGGGCTTCTTCTTCTCCTCCTCCTTCTTGACCTCGCCGACCTGCAGCAGCTGCGCGTGGCCGACCTTCTTGCGCAGCGCGCTGGTGAGCCTGACGGAGTCGATGCCGTCGCCGACCACCACCACCTGGTCCTTTCCGTCCCCGGCCAGCGCCACCGAGTCCACCCCTACCGTGGCCGCCGCCAGCGCCATCGCCTTGGACCGGCACTTGTCGCAGGTCATCTGCACCTTGATCACGATCTTTTGCTTCATCTCTGCTTGCTTTGGCTTCTTCACGGAATGCCTTGAGGCTGTAGGGTTTCGGGACTCTGACACTTACAGTAGGGTGGAATCAGGAATGGAAGGCCTGAACTCTATGGATGGGGCAAGAAAGGCTAAAAGCAAGTGTCCTGTGGATGGAGCATAGAACCTGGCGCGATAGATATATATAGGGAGCTGGTCACTCAAGTGCGGTGTGTAGGTGTATGCATAGCCCGAAACTGGCTCACCTGTGATTGCAGAGAGTAGTTGGGACGCGATTAGAGAAGGCGAGGCTCAGGAGCAGGAGGATGTGAATTTGTTTATGAAGAACTGGCTCTGCTCCGTTAGCTGGAGAGACGACTCGGCACTCGGCAGCAAACCGTGTTCGCATTCACAGTACACTATACATGTACCCGAGTGCGACCAGTCTTCGCCCAACTTAGTGACCAAGCAATCGCGATCCTCCTTGGGAGTCTTGGATTGTTAATTCGAGTGTAGAATTATTGTTGATTCGATATCAGGTTCCGGGACAGCAACGTGTGATGTGCTGATGAGGCTTGGAAAATGCACCGGGAGCAGAGCAAAAACATTCGCTCATGCAGCTGGTCGTACTCACCTCACGGCGACGGTGACGTTTTGGGAAAATTGACGCGCGCGGTCACTGGTCAGCACCGTAGGTAGGGGCATGACGAAACTGTCTCGTTCATGGACGCAAAATGTCCATCCTCGAGCTACTCGTGGACTGTTTACTGATCATGAGTTCTGCACTGCACTGACGGCCGGGCTACTCGTGGTCTGCTTACTGATGATAGTGTGATTCGCAGAAATGCCCGGATCAGAAACGCAAAACAACAACAAGTTCAGCCTTGACGGGTTTATGGTTCAAAAACACCCGTTTGACACACAAGGTAGGTAGCTGATAGATATGATACACTTGTAATTACCGGTGTCCAAGCTTAAAATTTACTTGCTTGTGGCGTCATATATTACTATAACTGCAGAGTATTCGAACTGGGGTGCTGCGGCCTGCGGGTGCAGGTGTGCAACTGCAATCATTCAGTTAACGCGGAATGTTCCAGCAAACGAAAAGAATGGCGCACCGAGATCTTTTTTCTTTTCAACCGATTCAAATACCCAGCTTTCTATTAAGTGACATCGCCTCCTTGAACGGTATAATAAGTACTTAAATTAGCGGTAGCGGTTTGGTATGCATATGCAAGGCAGCGTCGATGGTCAGACGCATGTGCATCCATAGCTTCTTCACCATTCTTTACTTTTTTTCAAAACAAGTAAAGGTAGAACATGCTTACCTGCACCAAGTGCGATTAGAATTCTCAAGGAAAGCGAGTGATGTGCGTTTAGGATGAAGATCTCTCCGACTATCTCGCATTAAATAAAAAGACCTTGACCTGCGAGAGAGACGACTGACTACCTATCCATGCCACACGGCGCTTTCGCTGGGGCGACGGGGAATGCTCGGTTTCGTACGCGCTTGATCAGCAGTGACCTAGGCTGGGTCGTATAGATATTTTATTTTCCGAGCTGCGTGTTAGGACACATCTGTCCTGAACTTCCTCCGGGTACATTATAGAGTCGCTAGATGAATCTTCGGGTCGATGGAAAAGGAGGAAAGACGCTCACGATGAACACTATCTTCTGGCGTGGGGGAGAGTTTGCATGCCCAAGCACCTGGGAGGCCTCGGCGTACCAAACCTCCGAGTAATAAGCCAGGCACTGCGGGCCAGTGGCTTCGTAGAACAGATGTCTCAAAGTCGTGGAGCAAATTCAAAATTCAGATGCCCAAAGTCATGACACACCTCTTCGGAGTAGGAACGACTTTAGAGATTGGTGATGGAGCTAGCACTTTTTTACCGATAGGTGGCTGCCAGAGGGTAGAGTGAAACATGTGGCCCCCCATCTGTGGACGAGAATACCTAAGCGTGCGTTGGTGACCCGCAAGGTAAAGGAAGGCCTAACGGGGGAATGGTTACATGATGTCCCCTGACCTCGCTGAGGTAGAGCTATGGGAACTCCTCAGTCTGGCTAACCTTTTAGCTAACGTTACCCCCGAGGAGGGTGTGGATGACGAGCTACGATAGAACTGGGAGCCAAACAAACTATTCTCAACTCGTTCTGCTTATCGTACCATGTTGGGGGGGGGGGGAGCTGAAGGGCTTGCCGGAACATAGCAGGTGTGGCGATCTCGCGCGCCCAAAAAATGCAAATTCTTTATGTGGTTGGCTTTGAGGAACAAGTGCTGGATGACCGACAGGCTCGGCCGTAGAGGGCTCCCACACTCTACGGCTTGACCATTGTGCGACCAACATGGAGAGGATATAGATCACCTGCTGCTGGGATGTGTCCTGGCGAGACAGGTGTGGACAACACTGCTGCACAAATGGGGCCTTGACCAGTGGATCCCGAACCAGCAAGATAAGGTGGCTCGATAGCTGCCTGATAGGACGAGGAGTGGCGCAGACCCAAAAGACTTGTGAACATCTATTACCCTGACATGTTGGTGTATGTGGAGGCATAGGAATAATGTGGTTTTCGAGGGACACCTGCCATCAGTGGAGACGGTGATCAGTATGATAGAGGCTGAGGCGGATGTGGTGCTCTGTCGGGCTATTTAGGGCTAGTCTACATCCAATAGAAAAGTGGCGAGGTTTGGCGAGTAATCCCTTTCTAAACTAGGTAGCATTCTGGGCGTCTATGTCAGACACACTGTAACTGGCCTCTTGGCTCTTCTTCTATCAAACCGATGCGTCTTTCCAAGACGTATCCTTAAAAAGAATCTTCGGGTTGAATGGAGCACCTACCAATAATGTCTCACAAGATCAACCGGTCGAGTCTAGGAAATGCCAACCCCGTAGATCACAAACAATACAGGTGTTTAGATATATTGTATATGTTTCCAAAAAACAATTTAATAATTTTTTGAGAAACTTTAAGTAGCGCCCAAAACCAGCTGATGGATTCTCGTATGCGTAGGTTAGGTGAGCCAGCTAGCTTCTGTTCGCTTAGGACACCCTGCATCCCAGGTCGTTCAACATGTCCTTCGTCGTAATCAAATTTCTTCGAAATCCAGTAAATTAATGTCAGTGTGTGATGCATGTCAGCAAGGTAAGAGCCATCAGCTACCGTTTTCTCTTTCGAGTCATGTAACAAACGCTCCTCTTGAGCTTATTTATTCCGCTGTGTGGGGCCCTGCCCGAATTTCTGTCAGTGGTCATAATTACTACTCCCTCTGATCCATAAAAAGTGTCGGGACTTTAGTTGTAATTTGGTCAAATTTAAACTAAAGCCCTGATATTTTTATGGATCGGAGGAAGTATGTTAGTTATGTGGATGCTTATAGCCTCTTTACGTGGTTATACTTGATTAAACGTAAATGTGATGTTTTTGATATATTTATTCAGTTTCAAACTCAAGTTGAGCGCCTCCTCAAACATAAAATTTTGTTTGTTCATTCGGGGGAGGGGGGGTGAGTATGTTAAGCTTAATTCTTTTTTCTAAAAGCTTGGCATTGTTCATCGCGTATCTTGTCCTCATACACATCAACAAAATGGTAGTGCGGAACGAAAGCATCGCCACATAGTCAAAATAGGTGTTACTTTACTTTCTCATGCACATGTTACTTTTTTCTTGGAATGTTGCTTTTATCACCGCCTGCTTTCTTATCAATCGCATACCCTCCCGTGTCATCGATATGCAGACCCCTCTCGAGCGCTTGTTAGGAGAAATCCCCGATTATACTTTCTTTAAAGTTTTTGGGTGTGTCTGTTGGCCCAATCTCCGCCGTACAATAATCATAAACTTGAATATCGCTTAAATAATTGTGTCTTTCTTTGATATAGTTCACTCCACAAAGGATATAAATGTCGTCATGTTCCTACAAATCGTGTTTATATTATTCGTAATGTCATTTTCGATGAGAATGTGTTTCCCATCTCGAACTTGCCATCTTCCTCACATACACCATCTTCTAATTTGTCTCCCTCTTTGCTTGATCAATTTTGAGATATTGTACATGCTCCATCTTTGCTTTCTAACCATGGTGCGGGTATTGGTCGTGCTGCTCGCCTTGAGGTCCTGGATGATACAGACTCCCCATCGTCGGAGCAGCTGCACCGTGCCTCTCACACTCACGTCGATCGCATGCAGGCACATGACTCGCGCCAGGAGCATAGGCCTAGTCCATTGGACCATCCTGGTCCCTCTCCTAAGCCGGAGCATGGCTCTGAGCCAACCTCGCCCACGGAGGCTTCACCCGAGTCGTCGTCACCTGCACCGTCTCCATCGCGCACGCCTTCTGGATCGCCCGTTGTCGACTCTTTCGTGGTGGTTACATCGTCAGCTTGCCTGCTGCAGCTACTTGAGCCGTTGGTGCCCTTGCCTCCTGATTCTCTACGCCGAGTTACTCGTAGACTTCGTGGTGTGCACCTATCGGAGAGTGGTATGTCAAAGACATGGACTCTCAAGAGGTTCGAACACTGGGGGGCTAACCGCAGTTCCAGCACCTCTCATGAGGCCTCGTGAGGAAAGCTTGAAGCAGGAAACAATGGCGACACGGGGAGTTTACCCTGGTTTAGGCGACCTTGCGGTGTAAAAGTCTGCTCCTGCTTGTCAGATGGATTGCACTAGGATTGATACAATACAAGTTGCGAGCTTGCACTGGGTTCATACTAGGGAGGATCTAGGTGAATTGAGCCGACCCTGCTATGGGAGCCAAGGGGATCCTTTTATACAGCCGTTTGGGCCTCGTTCCCGCCCATACTTGGCGGGAAGGTCTAACACAAGCTGCCAAGGAGGGGATCGGCGGAGCTCTGCGACTCCTATCGGTCTTGGTCGTCGAGGATAGCGCCACCGTCCATGGCAGAGCGGTGGGGACTCCCGACAATGTTTCCACCGTCTTGTAGCACCATCCTGGTATTCTTGCATCGAAGAGGAAGTCCTGGGGCGGCTCTTTGGCGTGGGCAGCTGTCGCCCATGCTTTATACACGAGAACGACAACTGCCGCCAAAGGTGCAATGTGGCACTGTCGGCCCTTCGCCATCATGCAGAGCAGCGATTGTCAGCCGGACATGGCATGTTTCCTCGCGAGGGGAAAAACCTCTGGAGAGGAGCGGAGAGCTCGAGGTAGAGATCCTCCCAAGGGCAGACAGATGTGCTCCTACTAAGGGTCCAGCATCCAGCTGGCCGTCTCCTGAGGGAGGCAAGGTCTCACGAAGAGGCTTTGCTTCGCGATACATCCTTGACGAGGCCTCTAGTGCCCACTAGGATGGGCCGCAGCAGACGGGCCGGAATACACTGGTATCCACCGGACAGACGTTGGCCATGGGCCTGCGGCGGACATGTGTCCGAAGGAGGCGAAACGTCGCAGGGCCAACTGATGTCGGTCCAGTCGTGGGCATGTGGCGAGGCGGTTCACGGCCCACAATCTCCTCGAGGTGGAGATAATGGCTCCCTGTGTCGTGGTGGACCCACACATATAAAGTATGGGCTGCCGCACCAGAGGACTCCTTCCCAACACTCGCCCCACCCTGCCCCCCTGGCGCTTCTTTCCTCCTAGATCCTTCACCTCCATGGCGGGCAAAAAAAAAGCTCCAGCTGCCACGAAAGGTAAGGTCATTGCACCCGCTGCTCCTGCTCCTTCCCGCACAGATTCGATGTTGGGGACCTCCCGTATCTGGCCCGATCGGCGAAGGCCAGGCTCATGGTGGGCTCCGCCAACAATGAGCACGGTGTCACCTCTCTTCACACTGGCACGGTGCCGCGGAGCAACGTTACCGCCACCTCATATGCATTCTTTTACCACACCGTCTTCACGGGCCTGGTTCCCCCCTTCTCCACCGCCATTCTGGACCATTACCAGATCCATGCGCTGCATCTCCACCCAAACTTTGTTCTTACCCTGGTGATCTTCGCCTTCTAGTGTGAGGATTTTTTTGGTGTCAGACCCTCTATGTTCTTATTCCGTTGTTTCTTCAACCTTCGCGTGACAACGAGGGCATACTGCGCTGGCTGAATTTCCTTTCGCGTAGGCTTGCGGAGAGGTCCCCTATCTATGTGGACTTCATAAAGAGGGTGGACCACATCACCGTGCGCTGGGTGTACATGGACACGCATGCCTCTAGCGACTTCTTCGAGATTCCCCAGGCGTGGCCCCGGAAACATACTGGCTGGAAGCAGGAGGGGCTTGATGATGCGACCATGGCGCCCTTGGTGATGCGTATGGAGGAGATGCACAACATGGGGCTCAAGGCTTCCATGGTCGTCAGGTAGTTCGCCCACGAGCGCCTCACGCCTCTTCAGCAGCACAAACAACTCATGTGCTATTGCGGTGGCACCGACGACAATATGAGGCTCAGCAGCATTCGACTCGAGGGCAAGGAGCTCGAGGGGGTGCTATAGACCCTTATCGCCAATGATTCACCCCCAACCATTCCTTCATCCGTCGTTCCCCTCTACAGCCTTGGCGAGGGATGCCATTGTCAACTCGATGCCACGCTTCGACTGATGCGGTCTTCTAGGCGAGGGAGATGAGTCGAGGGTGGAAAAACCACTTACGCCACGCCCCATGGAAGCGAGCAATGTGAACTCCGCAGGCACGGAGATCTCAGGCCCCGTTGCAGAGGGGACGGAGTGGACATCTCGGAAGCGGCCCCTTGTGGAGATCTCTTCTGATGATGAGCGGGACGAGGGGGGAGAGAGCGAGTCTATCAATGACTCAAGCGCCTCTCCCCTGATGTTTGCACGCTCACACGTTGATGAGGCACAGGGCGAGGCCGAGAGTGAAGCTCGCGAGGTGAAGAGAACGTATCGCGCGGATTCCAATGTAGACACGGGCGCCTCTCTCGCGAATGGGCTCCTTGGCCATGCCGCCCCTTCCAAGAGGCGCTCATCGAGGACGTGGGGTTACACCGAGAGGACTAGGAGTGACGAAACTTGAGATGCATGGTTTAGCTGTCCGAGTCAGATGGGAGTGGCTGAGGTGAATAGATGGGTCTCGACCTTGGCAAGGGCTGCCAGTCGTGAGGGATACCATGGCTGCAGAAGTCTTCAATAGCCAATTGTTGATGCTCCATGATAATATTATGCCAATTGCTACATATTTTCTCCCGTCTTTATGTCATTTTTACATGTTTTCCGGGACTAACCTATTAACAAGATGCCAAGTGCCATTTCCCTGTTTTCTGTTGGTTTTGGTTTCAGAAAAGTTGTTCTGGAAATATTCTCAGAATTGGACCCCACAAAGCCTGAAGTGCCTATTTTCCCCGGAAGCATCCAGAAGACCGAAGAGGAGTCGAAGAGGGGCACCAGGGGGCCCACACCATGGGGTGGCACGCCCCCCTTGGCCGTGCTAGGGGGTGGCGTGGGGCCCCTAGGGCTTCACCACCTCTGACCTTTCGCCTATTTATTCCCCCAGATGGAAAACCCTAAACACCTGATCAAATATCCCCGAAAAGTTCTACAGCCGCCGTCACCGTCAACCCTAGATCAGGGGGGTTCTGAAGCTATCTCCGGCACCCTGCCGGAGAGGAAATCATCACCGGAGGCCTCTCCATCACCATGCCCGCCTCCGGAGTGATGCATGAGTAGTTCATCCTTGGACTACGGGTCCATAGCAGTAGCTAGATGGTTGTCTTCTCCTCATATGCCTCCATGTTTAGATCTCGTGAGCTGCCTAACATGATCGAGATTGATCTTATGTAACTGTATGTGCTGTGTTTGCTGGGATCCGATGAATATTGGACTTATGCCAAGTTGATTATAGTCTTTATTGCATATGTTATTTGTGATCTTGCATGCTTTCCGTTGCTAGTGGTTTCTATGTCCAAGTAGTTGCTAGTGACTCCAAGAGGGACTATTTATGCTCGATAGTGGGTTCATGCCTCCTTTTCGCCTTGCTCGAGTGACACAAACGTGAAGGGGGAGGATGTGTTGTTGCCACTAGGGAGAAAACATAGGTGAGAGTGCCCGCGTGTACACTCATTGCTTACATTACACACTTTGTTTAATGCAGTTATCTGTTGCTTGCAACTTAATACCTAAGGGGGGTCGGATGATAACCTGAGGGGGGATTATTAGTCATAGATGAAGTTGGATTACGGTCTATGTATATTGTTGTAATGCCCTCACTAAATATCATAGTAGTCATCATGTCATGAATGTGCACTACGGTGCAACCTTTATTTCTCAATTGCCCAGCTGTAATTTGTTCACCCAGCATGCTATCTTTTATGGAGAGACACCATTAGTGAACCTATGAACCCCGGTCCATTTTCCTACACTGTTAAAACAAACCACCATAATTTCCTGCTTTCTTTACATACTGCAAGCATACATTATTTTCCACACTATATGTATAATCTTTGTTTTCAGCAAGACCGGTGAGATTGACAACCTCACTGTACCGTTGGGACAAAAGTATTTTGGTTGTGTTGTGTGCAGGTTCCACGTTGTTGCTGACACCGGTGAAGCGCCAGTAGCACCATCAGTGGCATCAACGTTCCAAAGATCCTCTTCCTCCTACTGGATTGATAACCTTGGTTCTTAACTAAGGGGAATTTCCTACCGTTGTGCTCATCACACCCTCCTCTTGGGGTATCCCAACACGCACCATCAAGGAAATTTCTGGCACCGTTGCCGGGGAGGAAGAAGTCTTCTGGCAAGGGGAGTCTCTCACTCGCAACCTCTTTATTTTGCTTATTGTCTTGTTTTGCTTCTCTTTATCAAAAACACAAAAAAATAGTTTACTTTATAGCATAGAAAGCAACTCAAGTATTTTCAAGTGAAGCTTACAAAAAAATAGTTCTTATTCTAGTTGTTATTTTTGCTTTATCATGCTTGCTATCAATGTTTGATGTCTTTGAATCTAGATCTTATTGGCAAGGTGTGTTCATGGCTGAGCGACAGAAATATTATAAGGAACACCGCTTGTCACAAAAAGGGATACACTTATGGGAGAAAATTAATAAATTGCATGACTATGCTAAAAACTTGTGCTCTACTTATAATGTTACTGTTTACTTTGATAAATCCTGTTGTTTTAGGAGGTATAAACACCTCCCTTTTCAATGTGAGTATAATGATGATGTTACCATATCTTCTTATGTTAAGGGAAATTATGAATTATATGATGTGGAACAAATTGAAGAAATTATTGCTTGGAAGGGTGCATTCGAAATTGCCTATTTACTTGAAAGTATTGATGATGCACCTTATAAATACGAGATTTATGCTATACTTGAATATTGCTTTGATAATTACAAGGATTGTAATAACTACATAATGGAATATCTTAATAAATGCTCTCAGCCTAAGAAAGAGACTAGTGCTTTGCAGGAGCCTATAGAAGAAGAAATTGCTGAATCTGGAAGCTCATTGGATAAAAAAGAGGAGGAGAGTGATGATCAAGAGGAGGAAGAATGGAGCTACCCATGTCAACCTCCCAATGATAGTAACTCTTTAACCCATACATTATTTGATGAAATTGATACTTGCTATACTTGTGACCTTGATACTACTATGAATGAAACTTGTGAGAATGATATTGCTACTGTTATTTATGATAATCCATGCTACTTAGATAAATCTTATGACAATGCTCTTGATGATGGTCCTATGTTACTTGATGTTATAAATCATAATGCTACTGAAAATAGGATTGCTATAATTTGTCCTATATCTTTTAAGAGTGACCAATTATCTTTTTTTGCTTTTGCTAAAAGTGAAAAAAAGGAGCTGATTTTGAATTATGATCCCACTATTTTTGAGCTTGATATGAATTGTTTGCTTTTAGACCCTGACAAACATGTTTTATGTGATAATTATGTTGTTGAGTTTGTTCATGATGCTACTGAAAATTATTATGAGAGAGGAAAATATGGTTGTAGGAATTTTCATGTTACTAATACACCTCTCTTTTTGTTGAAAGTTTTGAAGTTGCTCTTATTCTACCTTCCCTTGATTTCTAGTTTGAGCTTCTTTAATTTATTGCTTTACAAGATTCCTATGCATAGGAAGTGGGTTAGACTTAGATTTGTTTTATACTTGCTTCTTTATTCTCTATTTTTCTTAATTCATATTTCTTATGTGAGCAACTTTGCTTTCCATGCCTAGCTGAAAGGCATTAAAGAAAAGCGCTACCGGGAGACAACCTATTTTATTTCTTTGTTTTCAACCTGTTTTCCGTTGTTTTCTTTTGTGTTCTTTGCACCTGGGTGTTGTCAATTTCCTTAGCAACCCTTCTGTATCTTTTCTTTTAAGTTTTTGTAGAGCCAAGTAAAGGCTCTAGTGGAAAGTTGAGGCTATATTTCGGATTACTGCGGAGGAAACAGATTTCTGCTGACCACTGTTTATTCCGTATAAAATCACAGAAAATTCAAAATGACCTGAGTTTTTTTGTATAATCCTCGGCTATATACGCAACTTTTCTTAGTTGACCACTTTTTGATTTGAGCAACAGAAGATTTTCAAAAAAATCATCTTTACCCGCTGTCCTGTTTTGACAGATTTCTGCCAATAATTGCATTTGCATCTTAATCGCATTCTTTTGATGTTCTTTTGAGAAAAAGAGTTTTAAAAGAAGTTGTGACAGTAGCTAATGTGTTTTTGAGTGTTATACATGTGTTGAAACTGAACCATGTGAATTTATTATTTCGGTTGCACTAACGTTGCTAATGAAGATTGTGAGAAGTTCGATGTGAAGGAAGTTTTCAAGGGTGAAGAGAAGAGGATGATATGATGTGATCAAGAAGAGTGAAGAGACTAAGCTTGGGGATGCCCCGGTGGTACATCCCAGAAAATTCCAAGAAGACTCAAGCGTCTAAGCTTGGGGATGCCCAAGGCATCCCCTTCTTCATCAACAAATTATCAGGTCATTTCTAGTGAAACTATATTTTTATTCGGTCACATCTTATGTGCTTTACTTGGAGCGTCTTTCAGTTTGTTTTTTGCTTTCAGTTTGTTTTTCCTTTTGCAATAAACTTGGTTGGACCCCAGCATTCTTTTATTGGAGAGTGACACGCTCCGCTTTTTCATGGGAATACTTTGTATTCTTAATCTTTGTCTGGCAGCTGCATTTATTTAGCTCCTATTTTGCATGCATATCTTATTAGATATGTTAGTTTTTGTATTATTATGTGAGTACTCTCATGTTTGCTTGTTGTAGCATTTAGAGAGTTTTTGTTAAAACATATCTTGTATGGTGCTTGTTGGGAGAAGAAACTGTTGTTTAAAGTAGAATTTATAATGGTGCAAGTAGAAGCTTGTATAGACTGTTGCTAGAACTTTTTCATGCCATGCTAAATGTTATTTTAGTTCTAAAGCTTTGGGATGTTGAGTAGCATGAATATCCTCAAATAGCTGAGAGTGTTTAATATGTCATTGAAAGATTCATGAGTTGTTCTTGTCATAAGGAAGCATTAATTTTTGGTATTCTCTTTCGAATGTTTTATTTGGTTGACTTGGCGCATGCTCACACCATGTTTATGACTATGAACCAGTCACAAATAGGCTCCATGACCAGTTAGTTTTTGAACTATGATACCGCTTATGCTTTAATTAATGATGTTTATGTCGCTATGCATGGTTATGGCTCTTATTCTCTCTTGATTTGTCGCTCCCAGTCTTTCTCTAGCCTCCACCTGTACTGAGTATGAGCTCTACTCGTGCATCCAACTCCCTTAAACCAAAGTTTTTCCCATTGTGTCCACCATACCTACCTACATGTGGTATTTAACTTCCACTCAAAGTAAATTGATCATGTGTTACCTTTAAAACTTTCAAAATTACTCCTGCTTTATGTTCCTGTTTTTGCTCATGAGGACGTCAATAGAGAATCTTTATCTCACTTGTTGATTGGATTTCACACCCTGGACTAGTGGCTTCATCCTCTTATCCAAATGATAGAAGAGCTGGCAGCGGGGTGCCCAGCCCCAAATTAATACACACATAATCTCTTCACTATTTTTGCCCCTGATTTATCAGTCAAAACATAATTGTGTAAACAAAAGAGAAACATGGATGACCTTCTACCCAGATGCGTCCTTCACATGGGAGCTGCTCTTGTGAATCCAGTTGGCTTGTGACGTACTGTATTTTGTGTTTACCATTCGTTGACATTAACATACATCTCCCAAAATATAGACACTCCTCCACGGTATGTGATTGTTGGCAGACCCCCGAGGATTTGGTTAGCCATGGTTTGTGAAAGATGGATGGGAGGAGTGTCAAACTTTTAATACCTCTGTTTTTTAAAATAAAAGCTCTAGCACATGAGTGATCCCTACTTCCCTCCGCGAAGGGCCTTTCTTTTACTTTTATGTTGAGTCTCCATATTCTAACTTTATGCACAGTTGAGAGAGTATTTTCGCCATTCTTAGTTCTACGTGCATTGTCCCATAAACATCAATAATTACTTCATGATGTGATATTATTTGTTCTAAAATTATTTGCTCTAGTCTTCCTCATGAACTTTGAAGGTGTCCTGGCATTTATGTTTTGCCCCACTCTTAAGGACTAGCGAAATATCACTTTGCCATGCTTTCTCTATACCTGAAACAAACGTTTATCTTTCTTTGCATTATTCTTCATGATTCTTTATTTGAGATACTCTTCATGATGAAAAGTGATTCCTTTGCTTTATTATTAAAGTTCTATTTATCATGTTTGTGTTTGAAGTTCTATGATCTCGGTTTGCATATGCCCTTACATTTTTATGATCAAGACTATGTTAGTAGCATGTCACCTCAGAAATTATTGTTTGATCGTTTACCTACTCGAGGACGAGTAGGAACTAAGCTTGGGAATGCTTGATACGTCTCCAACGTATCTATAATTTCTGATGCTCCTGATAATGTTATGCCAATTGCTATATGTTTTCTCCCTTCTTTATGTCATTTTTACATGTTTTCCGGGACTAACCTATTAACAAGATGCCAAGTGTCAGTTCCCTGTTTTCTGTTGTTTTTTGTTTCAGAAAAGTTGTTCTGGAAATATGCTTGGAATTGGACCCCACAAAGCCCGAAGTGCCTATTTTCCCCGGAAGCATCCAGAAGACCAAAGAGGAGTCGAAGACGGGCACCATGGGGTGGCGCCCTCCCCCTTGGCCGCGCCAAGGGGGTGGTGTGGGGCCCCCAGGGCTCCACGCCTCTGCCCTTTCGCCTATTTATTCCCCCCGGATGGAAAACCCTAAACACCTGATCAAATATCCCCGAAAAGTTCCGCAACCGCCGTCACTGTCAACCCTAGATCAGGGGGGTTCTGAAGCTGTCTCTGGCACCCTGCCGGAGAGGAAATCATCACCGGAGGCCTCTCCATCACCATGCCCGCCTCCGGAGTGATGCGTGAGTAGTTCATCCTTGGACTACGGGTCCATAGCAGTAGCTAGATGGTTGTCTTCTCCTTATATGCCTCCATGTTTAGATCTCGTGCGCTGCCTAACATGATCGAGATTGATCTTATGTAACTCTATGTGCTTTGTTTGCTGGGATCCGATGAATATTGAACTTATGCCGAGTTAATTATAGTCATTATTGCATATGTTATTTGTCTGGATGGCACCCACCGTGTTCGGGGCCGGGTCGGCGCCCCCCATACCCGCCCCATTTAACTTGTCGGGTCTCATTTCTTACCAGACCCACGACCCGGCCGGGTTCGGGGCCGCAACGGGCACCCATTTAAGGAGCGACACTGACACATGTTGGGAATAAAACAATGGAATATTAGGATGAGGTTGGTGGGAATAGACACGTGTGTACATGTGTTATCTCCGGGACTCTAGATTCCAACGCATCCATGTGATGTGTGAGGTTTGCGGTCCATAGCTCGTGGACGTGTGGTTAGGCATAGGATCATTATGGATATGATTAGGACTTAGAGCGGGTATGCGGGTATGCGGGTACGGGTTTGCCACCCCATACCCTCCCCATTAGACCTGGCGGGTCGAACATTTTACCAAACCCTCCCCATTTAAGGCGGGTACCCGTCGGGTTTGCGGGTTTCGGGGCCCCATTGCCATCCGTAGTTATTTGTGATCTTGCATGCTTTCCGTTGCTAGTGGTTGCTTTGGCCAAGTAGTTGCTAGTGACTCCAAGAGGGAGTATTTATGCTCGATAGTTGGTTCATGCCTCCTTTTCTCCTTGCTCGAGTGACACAAACGTGAAGGGGGAGGATGTGATGTTGCCACTAGGGAGAAAACAGCGGTGAGAGTGCCCGTGTGTACACTCATTGCTTACATTACAGACTTTGTTTAATGCAGTTATCTGTTGCTTGCAACTTAATACCTAAGGGGGTTCGGATGATAACCTGAGGGTGGAGTATTAGTCATAGATGAAGTTGGATTGCGGTCTATGTATATTGTTGTAATGCCCTCACTAAATATCATAGTAGTCATCATGTCATGAATATGCACTATGGTGCAACCTTTATTTCTCAATTGCCCAGCTGTAATTTGTTCACCCAGCATGCTATCTTTTATGGAGATACACCACTAGTGAACCTATGAACCCCGGTCCATTTTCCTACACTGTTAAAACAAACCACCACAATTTCCTGCTTTCTTTACTTACTGCAAGCATACATTATTTTTCACACTATACGTCCAATCTTTGTTTTCAGCAAGACCGGTGAGATTGACAACCTGGTTGTACCGTTGGGACAAAGTATTTTGCTTGTGTTGTGTGCAGGTTCCACGTTGTTGCTGACACCGGTGAAGCGTCAGTACCACCGTCGGTGGCATCAACCTACCATGTATAAAATGCTTATGCAAGGTATTATCAGATTTTCACTCACCAATGGGGTCTGGAAGTGTTGGGCCCCAGCGAAGTGCAAGATATTTATGTGGCTTGCGCTTCAACATAGGATTTGGACATCGGACAGGAGGGCGAGGCATGGCGTTCAGGCCCAGCCGGATGCGTGTCAGCTATTTCTACAGGAGATTGAGACCGTGGACTATATCCTGGCTTAGTGTGTTTACGTGAGACAAGTTTGGTGGTTATGCTCCCAGAAGCTGCATGCCCCCAATTCCTATCCCCACCCGCTTGGACACACTGGAAAACTGGTGATTGACAATCAGAGATAGATTCAGAGACAAGCAGCGAAAAGCTTTCGTTTCCTTGGTGATTCTAGTTTGCTGGAACATTTGGAAGCAGCGCAATGCTAGGGTGTTTGGAAACACTAGTCAACTCAGGAGCGAAGCGGAGCTTGCAACTAGAATCTTCGAGGACCAAAAGCTTTGGGTGGCTGCGGGAGCCGGAGTGGGAGTCATCTGTCGAGAGTAGTTGCTTAGGCTTGTGTGAGTGGGTGTGTCGACTACGGAGTTTCTTGTAACTTTTTATGTCGGCCTCTTGTAGTGTTATCTCTCCTTCTATAAAAATCAGGTATGCAATTGCATACCCTCTAAAAAAAATAGAGCAACTGGGACTTGTAGGAGTTCTTGGTGGAATAGGTAGGGCTGCATGAGGGAAGGATGTAAACAATGAACCAAGCGGGGCCTAGAAGGGGCCGAGCGAAAAAACTTTCCCCTTCCCTCCGCGTCGCTCCCTAGACCATCTCTCCCGTCCTCTCCGTCTCCTCGCCACAGCCGGATAAAGGCCGGGTGCTGACGGCTGCGGGGCTCTCCTTCTCCGTCGTGCGGTGTCATGGCGTGGGCCAAGATGTACGGCTTGGGCGTCGTGCTGGTCCAGGGGCACGGCGGTGCGGCTCCTGCGGTGGCGGCGTGGATACCTGGTGTCGGCGGCTGGGCGCGCCTGTGGTGGAGCTACGCGTAATGGTGGCGATGGCCGTCGCAGGCGGCGCGGGAGGTAAAGGCCCAACTTTTCGACGGCGGGTGGCACAACGGTAGCTGTCTGCCGACAGGGTCGATCTTCGGGAGTTGTGCGGCACACCAAGGGCGGCGGCAGGCGACGATGGTGGCCGGTATGGCTTGCTCCAGGGCGGGCCCAATCTGGGCCAGGAGGGCCCGATCTAGGCCTGACACGCTCCTGGATGCTGAAGGGAGGCGGACAAGCTCCTGGCCGCTGTGCTTTTCCTTGCGCGCCCATGATGGCGCTGTGTGTTGCGGGCTTCCGGTGGTTCTGGCTTAAACCGGCCGGCGGCGGTGCTCGGCGAAGAGGGCGTCGGTACTTGGTAGGGCCGATGATAGGCTGGTATATGGACGGTGGCGACGGCCTTGGCGCGGCAGCGCGGCGGCAGGGCGAGTCGGGACTGATCTGGGCCGGATCTGCACGATATGGCTGATCTGGGCCTGTCAGGCCTTGCTGCTGCGTCCGGTCGGCGACCGCATTTGGCGGTGGAGATCGGCGGATCGTCTGCTATTGGCTGCCGATATCGTCCACGTGGGCCTGGATCGTTGGCCTTCCAACCTCACCCGATTCGTTGATCTCACGATGTTGTCTCACCCTCCTCTCGGGTTGAGGTCGTGGAAGCCGTGGCAGCGGCCCTGGAAGGTGGACTACGCGGGTGTCTCAGCGGCGAGCGACGTGGCGGTGGTGATGAGCTCTTTCCTTGGCCGTGTGGATGGCGAGGAACGGGCGGCGGGGTTCCTGGCGTTGGTGGCGGCAACTCCCAGATCATGTTCGGGAGGCCATTCTCGGGGTTGGTGGGCGGTCCGAATCCTCGGGCGTAGTGCGTAGGTTTTTCCGAACGAAAGCTCTGCGCTCCGGCGCCAATGGAGCCGATGCCTGCGGGTATCGTTGCCCTCTTGGGGGCGCTGTTGTGGCTACCTTCGCCACGTTTAGCGCTCCGGGTGAAAACCCTTACCGTTTCGGTCTCGACGACGACGACGTGCTACGTCATTACCCTCTTGCGGGCGTCATCGTGGAGCCTCAGGATTCGGGCTCATTCAGCGACCTCGGTGGCAAGATTGGTTCGCCTTGTTCTTATTTTCTATCTTTGGTCTGCTTTGTAATAGGTCCACCTCATCACTTTGTATCGGTTTGGCCGTTAAGCATTATTTATAAAGCGGGATGAAAGCCTGTTTCGAGAGAGCAGGACCTAGAAGAAGTAATACACCTAGCAACCTGCGGGAACATGCTGAGAAGGCCCCTTTGTTTGGTGTGAGCGACCCACCATGAGAGAATTCACAATCATCCATTTCCACCCTCGCCGTCATCAAATTCCAAGTAGCTGGGCATGTGACTTTGGCTTGCAAAACCCGGCCCGTAGCGTTGCCTGCCTCGCGTCCGTTTCTTAATGTACCTATCATTATCATCTGGTCCCAGACCTCCATGCTAATTGTATTGCCAGGAGATTACATGTAACACTACTCAATTGAACCGAGATGGATCCCTCAATTAATTAATCACCAAGTTTCGACAGCAACCAGCACAGCACACACCCCGCTTGGCACTTGCGGATTGCGATCCTACTGAAGCTAAACCCCGATCGGAGAGCAAAAAGAATACTCGTCAAGAACTCTATACTCACGCTTGCAATCGCAAACTTTCCGTATACATGCTGCTTACGAAAAATCAGTATGCTGTGTGACTCTACATCCAGCAGGTGGCTGGCCAGGAGTGGTACTGCTGGTAACCGTAGGCGCCGGTGGGGTGGTCATAGACGGGCGCCGCGTGCGAAGGGTACTGGTAGTAGTTCCACGGGTACGTGTACTCGACGACAGAGGCGGCGGCCGCCTCGGCGGGCTTCTTCTTCTCCTCCTCCTTCTTGACCTCGCCGACCTGCAGCAGCTGCGCGTGGCCGACCTTCTTGCGCAGCGCGCTGGTGAGCTTGACGGAGTCGATGCCGTCGCCGACCACCACCACCTGGTCCTTGCCGTCCCCGGCCAGCGCCACGGAGTCCACCCCTACGGTCGCCGCCGCCAGCGCCATCGCCTTGGACCGGCACTTGTCGCAGGTCATTTGCACCTTGATCACGATCTTTTGCTTCATCTCTGCTTGCTTTGGCTTCTTCACGGAATGCCTTGAGGCTGTCGGGATTCGGGACTCTGACACTTACAGTAGGGTGGAATCAGGAATGGAAGGCCTGAACTCTATGGATGGGGCAAGAAAGGCTAAAAGCAAGTGTCCTGTGGATGGAGCATAGAACCTGGCGCGATAGATATATATAGGGAGCTGGTCACTCAAGTGCGGTGTGTAGGTGTATGCATAGCCCGAAACTGGCTCACCTGATTGCGTTTCAGAGAGTAGTTGGGACGCGATTAGAGAAGGCGAGGCTCAGGAGCAGGAGGATGTGAATTTGTTTATGAAGAACTGGCTCTGCTCCGTTAGCTGGAGAGACGACTTGGCAACAAACCGTGTTCGCATTCGCAGTACACTATACATGTACCCGAGTGCGACCAGTCTTCGCCCAACTTATTAGTGACCAAGCAATCGCGTTCCTGGCCTTGGGAGTCTAGGATTGTTAATCCAAGTGTAGAATAATTCTTGATTCGATATCAGGTTCCGGGACAGCAACGTCTGATGTGGTGACAAGGCTTGGAAAATGCCGGGAGCAGAGCAAAAACATTCGCTCATGCAGCTGGTCGTACTCACCTCCACGGCGACGGTGACGTTTTGGGAAAGTTGACGCGCGCGGTCACTGGTCAGCACCGTAGGTAGGGGCATGACGAAACTGTCGCGTTCATGGACGCAAAATGTCCATCCTCGAGCTACTCGTGGACTGTTTACTGATCATGAGTTCTGCACTGCACTGACGGCCGGGCTACTCGTGGACTGCTTACTGATGATAGTGTGATTCGGAGAAATGCCCGGATCAGAAACGCAAAACAACAACAAGTTCAGCCTTGACGGGTTTATGGTTCAAAAACACCCGTTTTACACTTCTAAATACCGGTGTCGAAGCTTTAACTTTTACTTTGCTTGTGGCGTCTATATTACTAACTGTAGAGTATTCGAATTGGCGTGCTGCGGCCTGAGGGTGCAGGTGTGCAGCTGCAATCATTCAGTTAACGCGGAATGTTCCAGCAAACGAAAAGAATGGCGCACCGAGATCTTTTTTTTTTTCAACCGATTCAACGCTTACTCAGCTTTCTATTAAGTGACATCGCTTCCTTGAACGGTACTAGCAAAATATGCCCGTGCGTTGCAACGGGAAGATCCAAGCACAAAACAAAGTATCATAG